>JAXIVD010009256.1:0-5000 GCA_036785275.1 Cancer borealis | reverse complement strand
ACAATAACAACACCATGTAGTTTATATATATATATATATATATATATATATATATATATATATATATATATATATATATATATATATATACATACATACATATACTGTGAAGCTACCGCTAGTTAGATTTACATTTAAATATGGGAACATGTTGAGGCTATGCAGATGAATGAGTGACCGCCCTCGGAATTCCCAGTATATGAAGTACTGATAAAATGAATAAATGTAATGTAATCAAAAGGCCGTAACTTTTGTGATCATGACATCATGACGCAATGATATGATAACATTACTTGACATGTGAACAATTTAGTAAAGAAAATGAATGTTTTTCTCAATCACTACAACTTAAAACAATTTACAGCTCATATCTCATATAAGTCGGGCAAATAGTATGGCCGCTACACCCTGGTAAGAATTAATTATTTCATGCGTCATGACATCAAGACGTAGAACTTTCGTACTGATTCATAAGAAAGATAACTACAAGGAATTTGCAACTACAAAGTTTAAGGTTCAAATTAGCAATGCTTTATCTGCGATTAGAAAAAAAAAAAATTCGCAGGTGTCAGGAGGTATCACCTTATGCTCCTGTAATCGTTCCTCGTAAACCTTGTTTGACAATCTAGGAATAATTTTAATAACTTTTTTTCATATTCTATCCAGCTTATCAGTATTTTTTTTATAGTATAATGACCAAAACTGAATGGAGGCTTTTATCGATATCATTAACAAATTATGAAAATAACTGGACCAAGTACAGAGCCCTGTGGCACACTACTTGTAAACTTTCGTCAGTTAAATGAGTCAACATTAATGACAAGGCGCTGTTTTCTCTCCGAAAACCAGTCTGCAACCTACTTGAGAATGTTTTCAGCTATGCTATGCTACTATCTGTTTTTACTAATCATTTAGGGGGAACTTTGTTGAGTGCTTTTTGAAAATCTAGATAAATGGCATCTACCGTTTTGCACGCAGAACACAACTGGAAAAGCGATTAGTGCTGAGGTACCAAAAATCTCACTCAAAACCCATTTACTCTGTCCAAAACCACTGATGTCTGTGGCAAGAATTATGTATAATGTTATGTAAGAAAGTAAGAATAACAAAAATTATGTAGCCTAAATATTAAAGCGAGTACTTTGGGTTAAGGAAAGGTGTTGGACAGATGCGTCAGGTCATAGGATAGGAGCACAGAGATCACATCCTTTCTCCACTAAGGTCACTGACTAATCTAACCATAAACATACAAACATTCAAAGCAGCAACTGTGTCTGCCAATCTGATGTTAGTAAAGACTATCTTAAACGCTGCCTGTCTTTGGTCTATGTTTGTTTCGAGAGCTGGTGCTTCGATGTCCATGAACTCATAGAAAAATATTGAAACCGGAAAAAAAATATCATGTATTGTATTCTGTGTAATGTATACGCTACATTTCCATTCGTCAACAGTTACCAAAGTAGCAATAACTTAAATATCATAGTTGAATATTCGGGAGTAGATCTCATAGTTGAATATTCGGGAGTAGATCAACTGTAAGAGAAAAACGCTTTATACATTAATCAAGGATAATCATTTGACTACAGAAGGAGTTTGCTTAATATTTCGCAGAACTAACAAATTTATTTTTATGCCTTGATCATATGGCGCCGATAGGCTTTATTGGAGGCTTGAATGACTGGCCTCCGCCCTTTGTAACGCAGGCTAAATATTTTGAGTGACGCTTTGTTTCTTGTTGAGAGGCTGATGCTGCCCACGGAGGCTCCTCGATGCATCTTCACGTTGTAGTCCCAGTCGAGGATAGTGTTGATAGCAACATGTGGGTGACCTTCATCCACTCAATGGTTTTGCAAGGAAAAGTGGCCAGCCTGTGCCGGGACTTGAGCTCGGGACTCTGAACTCGTCATACCCGCTCGCTAACCACCAGCTCACCGCCTCCTCCATAACTTAAATATTGTTCGGTTTGGCGTCTGTTGTATAACGTTGAAAAATGCAAGTTGGTGTCATCAGTTTAGGAGTCGATAGGCCATTGAGTCGGATTTAGTAGATCATTGATGAATAATAGAAAGAGTGGGTGATAGGACAGAACCCTGAGGAACAGCACTGTTGATAGTTTTAGATGAAGAACAATGACCGTATGCAGCAATAGACCGGTCGGAAAGGAAACTGGAAATGAAAGTACCGAGAGAAGGATAGAATCCGTAGGAGTAATTTAGAAATCTAAGATTTATGCCAGACTCTATCGAAGGCTTTCGATATGTTTAGGCCGACAGCAAAGGTTTCACTGAAATCCCTAAAAGAGGATGACCAAAATTCAGTTCGAAAAGCAAGAAAATCACCAGTAGACGGGCCTTTCCGGAAACCATACTGGCAATGAGAGAGAAGGTTGTGAGCTGATAGATGCCTTATTAGCTTCTTATTAAGAACAGACTCAAAGACTTTCGAAAGGTAGGAAATCAAAGCTATAGGACGGTATTTTGAAGAATTGGAGTAGTCATCCATTTTATGGAAAGGTTGAATGAGAGCAAACTTCCAGCAAGAAGGATAGGTAGAAGTAAAGAGACACAGACAAAAGTTTGAACCAGCTCGGTAGCACAGTTTTTGAGAAAAACATGAGGGACTCTATCCGAACCGTAAGCCTTCCCCGAATCAAGGTCAGAGAAGGTATGGAAAAAGTCATAATGAAGAATTTAAATTTTAGGAATGAAGTAGTCAGGGGGTGGAAGTTTAGGAGCAATATGCCCAGTATCATCCAAACTAGAGTTGGTAGCAAAGATTTGAGCGAAGAGTTCAGCTTTAGAGAAAGAAGAAACAGATGTGGAATCATCTGGTTGAAGTAAAGGAGGGAAAGATGAAGCAGTAAAATTGTTGGAGATATTATTGACGAGGCGGTAATGCAGTGGTCAGAGTGCGGGCATGACAACCCAGGGTCCCGGGTTCGATCTCCCGATATCCGTTGACCACTTTTCTATCTTTGCTATTACTGCTGAGTGGCCAAAGATTACCCAAAATTGCTGCCATACTGTCCTCAAAATGGGATCTGCAATATGTATATGCTTTGAGGCAGTGCAGAGTTAAGCCTCTCTCGCACTCATCATAAGAGAAAATGTGAGAAATTAGAGGCGTCACTATAAAAATCTAAATACCTGAGCCACTAACAGGCGGAGGCCGACAAACAATAAGCCTCCATCAATGCCTACCGGCGGCAAAAAGTATATGATGTAAAAAGAAAAAAAAAAAAAGCCAGAAATCACGAGAAGTTAGAATTGGATTTTGACTTTTTTTTTTCTATTGATGAAAGGGTTTTAAGTAAATTGGAGAAATTTAACATAATTAAGGGCAGAAATGTATAGGGCATGAGTTTCAGCCGATGGATGACTACGGTACCGTTTGTGAGCCGCCTCGCTATCTTTGACAGCACAAGAACAAGCATAGTTAAACCAGGTCTTCTTAGCTTTAGTGTTAGAGAAAGTATGGTTACCCATAGCACAATCACCACCATAAACAATATTACCTTACTATCACCAATTAATACCAAAATATTCACAACTCTGAAACTTCATACAGGTGCCAGACATGGAGGAAAAACGCACAGTGGTCCTCGCCTACTCAGGAGGCCTAGACACGTCATGCATCCTCGTGTGGCTTCGAGAACAAGGTTTCAGGGTCGTTGCCTTCATGGTAAGTACAATCATTAGCCTGAAAAGGGAGAACCAACAGGATCCTCCATGGATGGTTTGCGTAGCCTATGAGAGGTTCAATTAGTTTATCATTTGAGGGAATATCACGCTGGGACTGTCTTGGTTTTGTCCTGAGTTACTTTCAGGTTGATGGATAAGACGATTAGCGTGGACGGAAGCACTGGAAGGGATGCCACATTCACCTACTGACTTGATTTTACACAAATAACTCGATATGCAAGAAAAAACCTTTTACGGCATTTATGTATTCCCAAACAGACTGATGAAATTTCAGGAACATTTCTAGTCACCATCATTGGACATGTAACAAGAAATATCGCAAAACAAGCCAAATACTATGTCCACGGTCTCCCTTTTTGGGATGTATGATCTTGGGACAAAATTTTTTTTTTCTTATATATATATATATATATATATATATATATATATATATATATATATATATATATATATATATAAACGTATATATATATATATATATATATATATATATATATATATATATATATGTATATATATATGAATATATATATATATATATATATATATATATATATATATATATATATATATATATATATATATATATATATATATATATATATTTATATATATATATATATATATATATATATATATATATATATATATACATATACATATATATATATATATATATATATATATATATATATATATATATATATATATATATATATATATATATACATATATACATATATATATATATATATATATATATATATATATATATATATATATATATATATATACATATTATATATATATATATATATATATATATATATATATATATATATATATATATATACATATATATATATATATATATATATATATATATATATATATATATATATATATATATATATATATATACATATATATATATATATATATATATATATATATATATATATATATATACATATATATATATATATATATATATATATATATATATATATATATATATATATATATATATATATATACATATATACATATATATATATATATATATATATATATATATATATATATATATATATATATATATATATATATATATATATATATATATATATATATATATATATATATATATATATATATATATATATATAATGTATATATACATATATATATATATATATATATATATATATATATATATATATATATATATATATATATATATATATATATACATATATATATATATATATATATATATATATATATATATATATACAT
>JAXIVD010009255.1:10000-15773 GCA_036785275.1 Cancer borealis | reverse complement strand
GAGAGAGAGAGAGAGAGAGAGAGAGAGAAGTGGAATAAAAAACATAAAAGAAACTGTCGAAAAAATTGGACTTTCAATTTTCAACACAAGCCGAGGGATCTTCTGTTTGTCCGGGGAAATATCCGCTAAAGTGCGTCGGTGTGATTGTCCGAGGATGTGTGTGTGTGTGTGTGTGTGTGTGTGTGTGTGTGTGTGTGTGTGTGTGTGTGTGTGTGTGTGTGTGTGTGTGTGTGTGTGTGTGTGTGTGTGTGTGTGTGTGTGTGTGTGTGTCAGTACTCCCCCATAAGACCAGTGCGTTGAAATGTTAGTGGACCCATCTTCATACCAAAAGGCATTACAGGGGATGGTACGCTTTGGTACTCTCCTTTTATCTCACTAAAGAATGCAAATTACCGCGTCACGTCCCTTAAGTTATGCGTCTAAGTTGAAATGACATGCCAGTCACCGGCCGCCCACACGCCCACCACACCACACCACACCTCGTACCCCTTGTGAGAGAGAGAGAGAGAAAGAGAGAGAGAGAACAAAAAAAGAGAGCAAGAGAGAGAGTTCAAGGTCCATACAGGGCAAACCACAGCTCATCTCTGCCACGCGTCGTTCTCTCGCCAAGTTATGAGGAACGACCGCTCTCACAACACACTGCAGCTGCACCTCAATCACTCTCCTCCTCCCCCTCCCGCCCTTCCCCCCTTTAGAGGAGTTCCTATAGCGACACAAAGGGCAATAAGCAACCCCTTCGACCCTCCCCCTTCACCATCCCTCTTGACCCACCTCTTTCCCTCCGTCACAAAGCGGGTACTTGTGTTTCCTTCACTAATTAATCCTCATTATTTCCACGTAATGAACAAACCAAGTTAATAATACAATGCACAAGTGATTACCTACGGCGCTCAGGAGGACGGCTGAGACAGACTAAAGCCGCCTTACACCCCCCTTCTCCCCTCCTCCTCCTCATCCTCGTTCTCACACCCCACCCCTCCTCCTCCTCCTCCTCCTCCTCCTCCTCGTCGTCTTTGTCCTCGTCGCCGCCACACACCAGAGAGCAGCGGTCATATTTACTTTTAAAGAGACTCTAATCCACAAGTAAACTCAAGAACAAACTGGTCTGTGCTATTTTACCTCCTCCTTACGATTTAGACTTTAAAAAACATGAGCTTCGGGTCACCTCTATGAACCCAGATTGCCTTCAGACTTTCTTTCTCTCTCTCTCTTTCTCTTTCTCTTTCTCTTTCTCTCTCCCTCTCTCTGTTGCATTTTCTTTTTCTTTTTCTTTTTTCTTTACCAACACCAAAGGGCAGTTTTTCTTCACTTCCTCGCGTGTTATTCTTGGCTTCCACTCCACTTGTGTTGAGGTGGAAGGCGGTGACTGTTATCATCACTCTGCCTTAACGTGGAATTCATGTTGCTGGGTTTTAGTTTTTTCTTCTCTCTCTCTCTCTCTCTTACTCTCCTTTTCTCTCTCTCTTTTTCTTTTTTTAAACCTGTCTTTGGATACTGGCACTCTGACTGTCTCTCTGTCTGTCTGCCTGTTTATTTTGTTTGTAGAGAAGTGTGTGTGTGTGTGTGTGTGTGTGTGTGTGTGTGTGTGTGTGTGTGTGTGTGTGTGTGTGTGTTGTGTGTGTGTGTGTGTGTGTGTGTGTGTGTGTGTGTGTGTATGTGTATGTTTGTATGTGTATTTACTAAAAAAAAAGAATTTCTACAAGCAACAACTAAATAAAAAAAGATAAACAACAACAATAAACACCATTAAATAAAGGAGTTTTAACCTCAACCAAAACTACAACTCCTTTATTTTTCCTCCTTTCATCTTAACTCTTTTATTTCACGTTAAGGAAAGCAAGAGTCAGCCGCCTGCCGCCCCTGCCCCCCCACCCCCCACACGGTGCCACCCCTCCCCTTTGGTGCCATAAACCCCGTCCTGCCGGTTCCTAAGACGCCATTAAAGGAGGTGCCAAAATAGTGTTGTGGTCACATAAACGACAATGGTGTTTTGCTGACTCTTAACAGTTTAACACAAGACGTTCCCACTGCACTATTTCGATAAGATGTGAGTTTACCACCACCACCACCACCACCACTACCACCACCACCACCACCACCACCATCATCGCCACCACCACCACCACTATTGCCACTGTCTCTTTCTCTTCTTCCCTTCCGCCACTCCTTGTCAGTTTCCTTTCTCTTCTTCTTTTCATTCTACTTGTTCTTATTTTCTTTTCTTCTTCTATCATCACTTGAGTTTCATTCTCTTCTCTTATCAATCACGAGCGTTTTCTTATCTTCTTTTTGTTTTCTCTATAACTGCTTCCACTACTACTACTACTACTACTACTACTACTATTACTACTACTACTACTACTACTACTACTACTACTACTACTACTACTACTACTACCACTATACTCTTTTTAATGTCTTTATATTCACCACTATACTCTTTTTAATGTCTTTATATTCATCTATGTTATATCTTTTTAATGTCCTTTTTTATGTACGTCTGAGTGTTTAGAAGAAGGAGAGTGTTACGTGATGGTAAGTCTAATTGTGGCTCAGTAATTAGGGTTCATTTGGAGGGTGCTGAGGGTCATGAAGGTAATGCAAGGAAAAGGAGGAGGAGGAGGAGGAGGGAGGAGGAGGAGAGGAGGAGGAGGAGGAGGAGAGGAGGAGGAGGAGGAGGAGGAGGAGGAGGATAAGAACTAATTATGAGCAGGAGAACTAAGTGGAAGTGACAAGTAGAAGAGAAGAGAAGAGGAGGAGGAGGAGGAGGTGAATGTAGAGAAGATGGAAGAAGAGGAATAATGAGAGGATATGGGAAGGAGGAAAATAAAAGAAGAAAAGAACGCAGCCACTTAAGAGGACTTATGAGGAAGAGGGTGTGTGTGTGTGCGTGTGTGTGTGTGTTCTTCCCTCCCCTCCCCTCCTTCTCTTCCTTCCTTCTTTCCTTCCTTTCTTCCTTCAAAAACAAAACTGGATGGAAAAAAGGAAAATGACTTCGCATCAAATAGATAATCTCTTTCATATCTTTCCTTCTATTCTTCTCATTCACTTTTCCTCGTCCTTTTTCATGAGATAACTCCACAGACAGACAGACAGACAGACAGACAGACAGACAGACAGACAGACAGACAGACAGACAGACAGACAGGGAAGATGGAGACCTAATTTCCCTTGAGTTAATATAAAAGTATTTCCCTTCACTCCCAAGATTCATTATATACTGACTTGTCCTTGACTGTCCTTTTTTTCCCCTTGTACGTGCTGCTTGAGGAGGAGGAGGAGGAGGAGGAGAAGAAGGAGGAGGAGGAAGAGGAGAAGGAGGAGGAGGAGAAGGAGGAAGAGAAATGTTATTATTCACTTCTCGAACATGTAAGTGAAGCAGCTTTTCACTAACACCATCGATTTGACAAAAAAAAAAAAAAAAAAAGTAAGTCTGCGAATAAAGAAGTGTTCCGTTCCGTTCCTCGTGTTCAGTCCATCCATTCCATTCCGTCTCATACCCGTTCCATTCCGTTCCAGGTAGCACTGAGAACCCCGCTAAATATAAGTGTAATTCACGTCATTTACCTTTAACAGCTCTGGACAGGTGAACGAGGCATGAGACCCTTGCCAATTACCTGCAGAAGCCATTACCCAAGCAGGTGATGAGAGGGAGGGAAGGAGTGGGCTAAAGAAGTGCAAGGGAGAGGGAGTAAAGGAGGAAAGAGGTAAAGGAGTAAAGGAGTTGAGAATTGGGTATTTTCTGCTACTTAGAATTTCCTTCGTTGAATTCTCTTACCTAATTTGGCTTTCTCTCTCTCTCTTTCTCTCTTTGTCTCTCTCTCTCTCTCTCTCTCTCTCTCTCTCTCTCTCTCTCTCTCTCTCTCTCTCTCTCTCTCTCTCTCTCTCTCTCTCTCTCTCTCTCTCTCTCTTTCTCTCTTTCTCTCTCTCTCTCTCTCTACCATTTGTTCTGATTTTACTTTTCTTTCTATTTTTCTCTCTCTCTCTCTTTTTCACTTCATTCCTCCAGTCCCTTTTCTGTTCACCTCCCTCCTTCCTATTGTCCCTCCCTCCCTCCCTCCCTTCCCTCCTTCTCTCCCTCTCTCTCTCCCTCCCTCCCTCCTCCTTCTCTCCCTTCAGTCCCCAGCAGTCAATCGTCAAGAAATAACAATAGAAAAAGTCTCTCTCTTTCTCTTTTTCTCTTTTTTTTCTCTCTTTCTCTTTTTATCTCTCTTTTATTTAATGTGTTTCTCGGCGTGAAATGAAAAAAAATATCAACACAAAAAATTTACAAGAGATTAGAAATTAAAGTCAATATAAATAATTCAAGAAAAAAATTAATGAAAAAAACAACATAATTATAATTCGACTGAAATAAAAAAAAAAAATAAATAAATAAATAAATAAATACAACAAAAATTACTGATACACAATAAAAACAAAAGAATTAAAATCATTAAAAAAAAAAATAATGAATAAAAATTTGTATACCACTTCCAACTTTTTTTTCCTCCCAATTCTATATTCTTTCTTTTTTTTCCTCCACTGTAATCGTCTCTGATCGAGGAAACAATAAAACATTCAAGCGCCTTCGAGGTCATTGTATTCACCCTCCCTCTCTCTCTCTCTCTATTTCTCTCTCTCTTTTTCTCTCTTTCTCTTTTTTCCCAGGACGAAGCTGCATCACTGTGTCTCGCGGGACAAAGCTTCGTTCGTCCTGTTAATTTTCCAGGTTTAACGAGGCCCAGATAGCTCCACTAGGCTGATGAGAGAAACAAAGACAGAGACAGAGACAGAGACAGAAATAGAGAGAGAGAGAAGACAAAAAAATAGATAAACAACACTCGTTCCATTCCAATAGTGGACCTGCTTTTCCTTCCTTCAATGTATTGGTTTGAGCGAGTCTCCAATACCTTCTGTAATTCTAGTCTTGAAAAGGTTAGGTTAGGTTAGGTTAGGTTAGGTTAGGTTAGGTTAGGTTAGGTTAGGTTAGGTTAGGTCAGGTTAGGTTAGGTTAGGTTAGGTAAGTCTTGAAAAGGTAAGTCAAGGTCTCTAACTATGCTTGTGTTGCATCTTGGTGTCGATAGTTTCTTAATGACGAGGGTTAATTAAGGCTGTACAGGTATTGGCATCACCTTAATGGACTAGTAAGGCACGTGTAGTACACCTGCCTCTTAACAAGCTAACGACCACTTAATTACCCTTGATGTCACTCCTTACAAACCCTCACAATTTTTCTTTAATTAACGACGTCCCCTTTTGCAAGCTGTCTCTCTACACCCATTAATTACCCTCAAGGCCATTACCGTTCACCTTCACCTTCCTCATTAACCTACATCTACATAGCATATTATTTTCCAGACAAGAACACTCAATAACTAGAAATAAACAAGAAGTATTGAGCTGACATCAGGAAGTGTAAGACAGGTGATTTAGAGAGGAGTAAAGGAGAGGAAAAAATATCCCACACCACACCACACAACGCAACACTTCACAACACAACACAACCAGGAAGTCATTAGGCAGGTGTGAGAAGGTGGGTGCAAGGGTTATAAATATGGACAGGTAAGGTATCACGTTCCCAGGTGGTCTGCGTCACAATCAAGTACAGGAAGGTGAGACGCACGCCAACCTCGAGAGACTCCTAACGATGATGATTTATATATATATATATTCTATTTTTTCCCACTTCCTGATTCTCCCTCCTCCACCTCCCCCCCTTACCTCCTCTTTACCTGACTTTCCTCTCATTATACCTACTCGTTTTGATTTTTTATGTTCTTTCTTCCCTACG
>JAXIVD010009255.1:0-5000 GCA_036785275.1 Cancer borealis | reverse complement strand
ATACATTTTACTTAACTTCATCATCACGAGGAATTATCAATTTTTTTGGGGGGAGGGGTTTCTCTTTTTTTCTCTCTCTCTCTCTCTCTCTCTCTCTCTCTCTCTCTCTCTCTCTCTTTTTTTTTTTTTATCTTTACACTACGTTCAGGGAGTTGCTTCTTACATATCATAGTATATAATAAGCATAACTCACTTTTATCTTGGCACGTACAAATATCCTTCTATTTTTTGGTGTGGTGGGGATGTTGGGGGAGGAAGGGGGTAAGGTGATGGAAGACGATACACACACACACACACACACACGTACACACACACACGTACACACACACCTTTTTAGTTCATTCTTCCTACACTTCTACCTTTCTCCCTTCCCTCCTTCACTTCCTTCCTCTCCCTACTTACTCCCTCTCTCTCTCTCTCCCTCCTTCCTGTCATTTTTCTTATGATCTGACTTTTTTCCATTGTATTTTCCCTTCTTCCTTCCCTCCCTCCTTTGTCTCCCATCCCTCTCTTCCCCTTCCCCCGCCGCCCCTCGCCTGCACACCTGGCACTATAGACAGGTGTGGAGGCAGCAATTAAAGGTCGCCACGCACTTCCTATAATCTCTGGGTTATTTCCACTTTTTCTGCTTCCATTCCTACTTCCTTCTCTTTTGTTTTTATTTTCCTGCCTTTCTTATTTTTATTCCATTCAATTTTACTTATTTATTTCCTTTCTTTCTTCTTTCTTCCTTTCTACATTCCTTCATTCCTATCTTCCTTCCTTCCAATCATTCTTTCCTCTTCCTTCCAATCCTTTCTACCTTCCTTCCTACCTTTTTTTCACCTTTCCTTCCCTACCTTCCTTCCTTCCTATCTTCCTTTCCTTCCTTCCTATCTTCCTATCTTTCTTCATTCCTTCTCTTGTCTACACACACGAGTTATATGTTATGTTATTTATCACATACCTTCTTTATTGGTCGTTCGTTTGTTTGTTTGTTTGTCTGTCATTATCGTGTTGCGTCATAATTCGTTCAGTTTGTTTGTTCGTATGTGCTATGTCTTCTTGCTACATTTAACGTTTTATTTTTATTTTTATACAGATAAGGATGTTCAAGTTTTTTACCTGCAAAGAAATAAAAAAAATAGATTTAATAAAAATTTTCTTTGGGATTAATATAAAACTGAGTCAATAATTATAGTCAATAAAATATAAACATAATATTTTTTTTTAACATATAATGATATTTAAAACATTTCATCACATATATTTTATTCATTTCACATTCTCACTTTCCTCTCCTTGTTATTACGAAATTTAATCTTCACTTCTACAAGCCAGACAACTATTTTTATTATTATTATCATTATTGTTACTATTATTACTACTACTACTACTATTATTACTATTATTATTATTGTAGGCTCTTCCACACCGACACATTACACCCAAACACACTTCAAACACTATGTATATACACACTACACATACACACACAGTCAGCACCTAACACCTAACACCTCCCACCCTCCCGTCCTCTGCGTAGGAGTGAGTCAATACACTAAGCTGCATGTTGTATTATATAACACTCACAAGTACACCCAATGGAGAGGTGTATTGTGATCCTTTTTCCACCTATTATTATTATATTGTTCACCTACAGTATGTAATATTGTATTTTATTTGTTGAGTGTGTAGCTATTGTATTATTATTGTACTACAGTAAGAATAATAAAAAAAAGAAAAGAATGGGGTTTAATTGAATGTATATATATTGTTTGGTTACACACACACACACACACACACACACACACACACACACACACACACACACACACACACACACACACACACACACACACACACACACACACACACACACACACACACACACACACACACACACACACACACACACACACACACACACACACACACACACACACACACACACACACACACACACACACACACACACACACACACACACACACACACACACACACACACACACACACACACACACACACACCACACACACACACACACACACACACACACACACACACACACACACACACACACACACACACACACACACACACCACACACACACACACACACACACACACACACACACACACACACACACACACACACACACACACACACACACACACACACACACACACACACACACACACACACACACACACACACACACACACACACACACACACACACACACACACACACACACACACACACACACACACACACACACACACACACACACACACACAACACACACACACACACACACACACACACACACACACACACACACACACACACACACACACACACACACACACACACACACACACACACACACACACACACACACACACACACACACACACACACACACACACACACTATCAATCATCTGCAACATGTAAGGAGCTTTTCCTGTCTATTTTTTTTTTTCTCTCTCTCTCTCTCTCTCTCTCTCTCTCTCTCTCTCTCTCTCTCTCTCTCTCTCTCTCTCTCTCTCTCTCTCTCTCTCTCTCTCTCTCTCTCTTTCTCTCTCTCTCTCTCTCCCCTCTCTCTCTCTCTCTACAGGGGCGGGCGTGTCGTTGTGCTCCGTCAGAAGTAATTAAATTTCTCGTCACGTGCGCGTTCAGACTCCAGCCGAACAAGTTGTTGAGACTCGTACGTTTCCAGCACGAGTATTAAACTTGATCACGGCGGGAACGGACATGTACGGACGGACGGACAGATGGACGGACGGACGGACGGACGGAAGCTTCAGGCATAGAAGGTGTAAAGAAAAAAAATAAATAGAAGGAATTATAGTCAAGTAAGTAAGTAAGAGAGAGAAAAAAAGGAGAGAGAGAGATTTATAACACTAGATTTTGTTTTTGTTTTGTTATTTTGTTATCTATAAATATCCATATGGAGCAATAACTCCTCTTCGCCTCCCTCCCCCCTCCCACACCCATTCCTCATCCCCGCCTCCTATTCCACGCCCTTCCCCCCACCCCCAATCCCCCCCCCCCTTGTCAGGCCGCGACTCAACCCGGCTCAGTCGTCACCTAGATTTACATATATGGAGATTATGTCGTCGATGTGTGGAGGAGTTAGTTCTGTTTTTTTTTTTATTATTATTTCGGGAGTAACAGAAGGAGGGAGAGAGGGCCATTTTTTTTCACCCCATATTTTTTTATTCCAGTTCAAAAAAAAAAAAAAAAGAGAGAGAAAGAAAGAAATGTTGATCTTTTCGTAGCTTGTGAAGATTTAATATACTTTACTGATTCGATTTTGTCTGTCTTTATTTTATTTATTGGATGGTTTTTATTTTTGGTACTGTTTGTTTAATGTTTGTGATGTGTGTTTTGGAAGGAGGAGGAGAAGGAGGAGGAGGAGGAGGGAGGAGGAAGAGAAGGAGGAGGAGGAGGAAGAGAAGGAGGAGGAGGAGGCAGATGGTGGTTGATATATGTGTAAATGACTAGACGAGGGACGAGAGAAGGAAGGAAGATAGAAGGGGAAGAAAGGAGGAAGAAGAAGAGGAAGAAGAAGAGGAAGAGGAAAGGAAGAGAAGAGAGAAGAGGAAGAGGGTTAGTATTTCAATCAAGATGCAAATATGAGTCACTTTGTACAGATGTGATCAGGTCTCGTCTACACAAACCTAATTCTCGTGTGACATATGAAAATCAACTTTGAATTTCTCTATTTTTACTCTCTTTTTTTACTCTCTTTCTTCTCTCTCTCCTCTCTCTCTCTCTCTCTCTCTCTCTCTCTCTCTCTCTCTCTCTCTCTCTCTCTCTCTCTCTCTCTTTCTCTCTCTCTCTCTCTCTCTCTCTCTCTCTCTCTTCACAACTCTTGTAATAATCATAACCATCAACTTTAACAACACTGACCTAAGCTACGATGAAAAGTACTCTTATAATGATAGTGTTAGTGGCAATAAAGGAAGGAAGGAAGGAACCACTAACGCCATCTAGTTCTTGAATGTAAAACTAAACTAGTCTTGAATCTTCCTTCCTTATGTAAAAAATATAATGTTAATAATAATGGATTTTTTTCGAACACAGTAGCATTCAGAGGCGAACTAAATTAAATCTTCAATATGTAAATGATCTTCAATACTATGTAATCACACTCTTCACCTATGCAATATATTTGGTTCAGCCCCTCGTTTTTTCCATACATACATACATACATACATATATAGTTCATACATACATACATACATGGACACGGATATATATGTTTTTGGGGGGAGGGCGAAATGTTGCAATGGATCACGGGATAGTAAAACACAAACACACATACGTACATACATACATACATACATACATATATATACCATTTAAATACACGGCCATGAATCGCTCAACGTACATTCATTCCTCAATTACAAAACACGTTACATTTTTTTTCTCTCATTTTTTTTTTTTTTTGGCGTATCGGATAAAACTGAAAATGTTCCACGTGAAAAAACAAAAAATAAATAAATATATATATAAAAAAAATATTTGCATTTATGAACAATATATTTTTTTCTTTGGCAAAATCAGAAAATATATAGATATACAACATACACTGATTTATACTCACAGCCAAGCGGATAATTATTCGAACGTGGATGAAAAGAATGAAAGATATATATATGCAAAATAAACGAGACAAATATCGATACACAGGGAGAAAGATATTACCAGATAGAAAGAGAAAGAGAAAAGAGAAAGAGAAGGAGAGAGAGAGAGAGATAAAGGGAGAGACAACGAGCGAGTGAGAGAAAGAGAGAGACAGAGAGAGAGAGAGAAAGTTTTCTACTTCAAAGTTTGTGGAGGTACTTAGGTTATGAAGGTGAAACTTATTCTTTTCCCTAAATTATCTAATAAAAAGAAACACCAGGACATTTTTTTTTCTCTCTCTCTTTTTTTTTTCTCTCTCTCTATCTCTCTTTATCTCTCTTTTTCCATATTCTTTACCTTATTCAATCTCAATTACAG
>JAXIVD010009254.1:5000-10000 GCA_036785275.1 Cancer borealis | reverse complement strand
TATATTTTTTGGAAAAAAGATACGGTTTAATTTTAGTGTCTAATTATTATTCATAGAACAAATATTCATTATGACAGTTATAGGGTTTTATTAGGTCTATCAGATGCTGCAATGATATTTCCAATATTTCTAATAGCTTCCGAGGAAATGAGAATGAAATAAATTTTTTGGAAAAAAGATACGGTTTTATTTTACTGCGTAATTATTATATATAGAACAAATATTCATTATGACAGTTGTAGGGTTTAATTAGGTCTATCAGATGCTGCAATGATATTTCCGATATCTTTAATAGCTTCCGAGAAAATTAGAACGAAATCTATTTTTTGGAAAAAAGATACGGTTTAATTTTACTGCGTAATTATTAAACATAGAAAAAATATTCATTATGACAATTGCAGAGCTTAATTAGGTCTGTCAAATGCTGCAATGATATTTCTAATATATCTAATAGCTTCCGAGAAAATTAGAATTAAATCAATTTTTTGGAAAAAAAACTACGGTTAATTTTACTGCGTAATTATTATACATAGAACAAATTTTCATTATGACAGTTGTAGAGTTTAATTAGGTCTATCAGATGCTGCAATGATATTTCAAATATTTCTAATAGCTTTCGAGAAAATTAGAACGAAATATATATATTTTTGAAAAAAGATATGGTTTAATTTTACTGCGTAATTATTATACATAGAACAAATATTCATTATGACAGTTGTAGAGTTTAATTAAATCTATCAGATGCTGCAATGGTATTTCCAATATCTCTAATAGCTTCCGTGAAAAATAGAACAAAATCTATTTTTTGGAAAAAAGATATGGTTTAATTTTACTGTGCAATTATTATACATAGAACAAATATTAATTATGACAGTTGTAGAGTTTAATTAGGTTTATCAGATTCTGCAATGATATTTCCAATATCTTTAATAGCTTCCAAAAAAATATGAACAAAATCTATTTTATGGAAAAAAGATACGCTTTAATTTTACTGCTTATTTATTATGCATAGAAAAAATATTCATTGTGACAGTTGTAGAGTTTAATTAGGTCTATCAGATGCTGCAATGATATTTCCAATATCTCTAATAGCTTCCGAGAAAATTAGAATGAAATTATTTTTATGGAAAAAAGATACGGTTTAATTTTACTGAGTAATTATTATACATAGAACAAATATTCATTATGACTGTTTTAGAGTTTAAATAGCTCTATCAGATGCTGTAATGATATTTCCAATATCTCTAACAGCTTCCGAGGAAATTAGAACGAAATCTATTTTATGGCAAAAAGATATGGTTTAATTTTATTTCGTTATTATTATACATAGAACAAATATTCATTATGACAGTTGTAGGGATTAATTAGGTCCATCAGATGCTGCAATGATATTTCCAATATCTCTAATAGCTTCCGAGAAAATTAGAACGAAATCAGTTTTTTGGCAAAAGGATACGGTTTAATTTTACTGCGTAACTATTATACATAGAATAAATATTCATTATGATAGTTGTAGAGTTTAATTAGATCTATCAGATGCTGCAATTATATTTCCAATGTCTCTAATAGCTTCCGAGAAAATTAGAACGAAATATATTTTTTGGAAAAAAGATACGGTTTAATTTTAGTGTCTAATTATTATTCATAGAACAAATATTCATTATGACAGTTATAGGGTTTTATTAGGTCTATCAGATGCTGCAATGATATTTCCAATATTTCTAATAGCTTCCGAGGAAATGAGAATGAAATAAATTTTTTGGAAAAAAGATACGGTTTTATTTTACTGCGTAATTATTATATATAGAACAAATATTCATTATGACAGTTGTAGGGTTTAATTAGGTCTATCAGATGCTGCAATGATATTTCCAATATCTTTAATAGCTTCCGAGAAAATTAGAACGAAATCTATTTTTTGGAAAAAAGATACGGTTTAATTTTACTGCGTAATTATTAAACATAGAAAAAATATTCATTATGACAATTGCAGAGCTTAATTAGGTCTGTCAAATGCTGCAATGATATTTCTAATATATCTAATAGCTTCCGAGAAAATTAGAACTAAATCAATTTTTTGGAAAAAAAAACTACGGTTAATTTTACTGCGTAATTATTATACATAGAACAAATTTTCATTATGACAGTTGTAGAGTTTAATTAGGTCTATCAGATGCTGCAATGATATTTCAAATATTTCTAATAGCTTTCGAGAAAATTAGAACGAAATATATATATTTTTGAAAAAAGATATGGTTTAATTTTACTGCGTAATTATTATACATAGAACAAATATTCATTATGACAGTTGTAGAGTTTAATTAAATCTATCAGATGCTGCAATGGTATTTCCAATATCTCTAATAGCTTCCGTGAAAAATAGAACAAAATCTATTTTTTGGAAAAAAGATATGGTTTAATTTTACTGTGCAATTATTATACATAGAACAAATATTAATTATGACAGTTGTAGAGTTTAATTAGGTTTATCAGATTCTGCAATGATATTTCCAATATCTTTAATAGCTTCCAAAAAAATATGAACAAAATCTATTTTATGGAAAAAAGATACGCTTTAATTTTACTGCTTATTTATTATGCATAGAAAAAATATTCATTGTGACAGTTGTAGAGTTTAATTAGGTCTATCAGATGCTGCAATGATATTTCCAATATCTCTAATAGCTTCCGAGAAAATTAGAATGAAATTATTTTTATGGAAAAAAGATACCGTTTAATTTTACTGAGTAATTATTATACATAGAACAAATATTCATTATGACTGTTTTAGAGTTTAAATAGCTCTATCAGATGCTGTAATGATATTTTCAATATCTCTAACAGCTTCCGAGGAAATTAGAACGAAATCTATTTTATGGCAAAAAGATATGGTTTAATTTTATTTCGTTATTATTATACATAGAACAAATATTCATTATGACAGTTGTAGGGATTAATTAGGTCCATCAGATGCTGCAATGATATTTCCAATATCTCTAATAGCTTCCGAGAAAATTAGAATGAAATCTATTTTTTGGAAAAAAGATACGGTTTAACTTTACTGCGTAATTATTATACATAGAACAAATATTCATTATGAAAGTTGTAAGGTATAATTATATCTATCTGATTCTGCAATGATATTTCCAATATCTTTAATAGTTTCCGAGAAAATTAGAACGAAATCTATTTTTTGGAAAAAAAATACGGTTTAATTTTACTGCATAACTATTATAAATAAAACAAATATTCATTATAAAAATTGTAGAGTTTAATTAGGTCTATCAGATGCTGCAATGATATTTCCAATATCTCATAGCTTCCGAGAAAATTAGAACTAAATCTGTTTTATGGAAAAAAGATACGGTTTAATTTTACTGCGTAATTATTATACATAGAACAAATATTCATCATGACAGCTGTAGAGTTTAATTAGGTCTATCAGATGCTGCAATGATATTTCATCTATCTAATAGCTTCCGAGAAAATTAGAACGAAATCTATTTTTTGGAAAAAAAAATGTGGTTTAATTTTACTGCGAAATTATTATACATAGAACAAATATTCATTTTGACAATTGTAGGGTTTAATTAGGTCTATCAGATGCTGTAATGATATTTCCAATATCTCTAATAACTTCCAAGAAAATTAGAACGAATTCTATTTTTTGGAAAAAAGATATGGTTTATTTTTACTGCGTAATTATTATACATAGAATAAATATTCATTATGACAGTTGTAGAGTTTAATTAGATCTATCAGATGCTGCAATGATATTTCCAATATTGCTAATAGCTTCCGAGAAAATTAGAACGAAATCAATTTTTTTGGAAAAAAGATTAGGTTTAAATTTAGTGAGTAACTATTATTCATAGAACAAATATTCATTATGACAGTTGTAGGGTTTAATTAGGTCTATCAGATGCTGCAATGATATTTCTAATATCATTGGCAAAAAGATACGTTTTAATTTTACTGCGTAATTATTATACATAGAACAAATATTCATTATGACAGTTGTAGGGTTTAATTAGTTCTATCAGATGGTGCAATGATATTTCCAATATTTCTAATAGCTTCCGAGAAAATTAGAACAAAATCAATTTTTTGGAATAAAGATACGGTTTAACTTTACTGCGTAATTATTGTACATAGAACAAATATTCATTATGCCAGTTGTACAGTTTAATTAGGTCTTTCAGATGCTTCAATGATATTTCCAATATCTCTAATAGCTCCCGAGAAATTTAGAACTAAATCTCTTTTAAAAAAAAATTTAATGGTTTAATTTTACTGCGTAATTATTATACATAGAAGAAATATTCATTATGACAGTTGTAGAATTTAATTAGGTCTATCAGATGTTGCAATGATATATATTTCCAATATCTCTAATATTTTTCGTGAAAATTAGAACGAAATCTATTTTTTGGAAAAAAGATACGGTTTAATTTTACTGCGTAAATAATATACATAGAACACATATTTATTATGACGGTTGTAGAGTTTAATTAGGTCTATCAGATGCTGTAATGATATTTCAAATATATCTAATAGCTTCCGAGAAAATTAGAACGAAATCTATTTTTTCGCAAAAAGATATGGTTTAATATCACTGCGTAATTATTATACATAGAAAAAATATTCATTATGACAGTTGTAGAGTTTAATTAGATATATTAGATGCTGCAATGATATTTCCAATATCTCTAATAGCTTCCGAGAAAATTAGAACGAAATCAATTTGATGGAATAAAGATACGGTTTAATTTTACTGCGTAAATATTATACATAGAACAAATATTCATTATGACAGTTGTAGAGTTTAATTAGGTCTATCAGACGCTGCAATGATATTTCCAATATCTCTAATAGCTTCCGATAAAATTAGAACGAAATCTATTTAATGGAAAAAGGATACGGTTTAATTTTACTGCGTAAATATTATACATAGAACAAATATTCATTATGACAGTTGTAGAGTTTAATTAGGTCTATTA
>JAXIVD010009253.1:10000-15776 GCA_036785275.1 Cancer borealis | reverse complement strand
CCTCCTCCTCCACCTCCTTCACCTCCTCCTCCTCCTTCTCCTCCTTCTCCTCCTCTCTTTTCCTCCTCCTCCTCCTCCTCCTCCTCACGGAATTCCCTTCATCATCATCACCACCATCATCTTCCGTCCCTTCCCACACCTTCCTCGTCCCACCTCACCTTTCAGACATTGTTGGTTTCACTGTAATGATCTAACCGACTGTGAACACGAAGGTAACGGTGACTGAGTGGCTGAAAAGCGTGAACGAGCGAGTGACTGATTGACTGTGAGTGACTGTTTCGTTACTGTGGGGGACGGCATGAGGTTGACTGGCGAAGAGTGAGTTGTGAGTGAGAGAATGCGATTGACTGGTTGTGATGGAGTTAAATGAGTGACTGGGTGCATGTGTGAGTGAGTGAGTGAGTGAGTGAGTGAGTCAAAAGAGAGAAAGGATGAATGAAAGAGATCAACAAGGTACTCATCAACGCAATAAAGAACCCGCATAATTGGTTTTAAAAAAGGAGAAATTTAATTGGGAGAGAGAGAAAAATATTAATTCAGTGGAGTGTTATTAAGCTGTACAATTAATGCAGAACTCATAATCCTCCAAAAAACCTTGTCATATTATTATTATTATTATTATTATTATTATTATTATTATTATTATTATCATCATCACCATTAATATTACTACTACTACTACTACTACTACTACTACTACTACTACTACTACTACTACTATCACCCCTCACCCTCACAACAAGCGCCGTTAGTAGCCACATCACAACACCTCGTTTCCCCTCGATTCCCCTCTACACCAAGTCACATCACAATCACAACCTTTTCATCCCTCCCTTCCTTCTTCACCTCCTCCCTCCGCTCATTGGTGTGGTGTCCAGCGAGGCGGAAGGCGATAATGTGGTGGTGATGCGTGATGGTGATGGAGTGACGCTGATAAAGGTGGTGATGGTGGTGGTGGTGGTGGTAGTGATGGTGGTGGTGGTGGTAGTGGTGAGTGAGAGTGACGGGGAAGGCTCACTATGGTAATTATATTTGTTGTGGTGATGCTGTAGTAGTAGTAGTAGTAGTAGTAGTAGTAGTAGTAGTAGTAGTAGTAGTAGTAGTAGTAGAAGTAGTAATAGTAGTAGTAATAGTAGTAGTAATAGTAGTAGTAGTAGTAGTAGTAATGGTGATGGTGGTGGTGGTTGAAGAGTTTTAGTCATTATTGTTATTAGTCTTGTTATTGCTGTTGTTATTATTATTGACGCATTCACCATTAAGTTCTTCGGCGTATTTTCCCTCCCGCACCTGGTCCCCCTCCCCCCCCATTTCTCTCCCTCCTCCTCCTCCTCCTCCTTCTCCTCCCCCTCCATCGCTAGGCCGCTACTGAACGACCTTGTGGCAGCGGCTGTTACGGGTCATTATAGGTTGGTGATATTAGCGAGTAATCATCCCGGGGGCCGCCTCTGTGTAAATGTGTTAGCCGTGTGTTAATGTTATTGTACGCCTGCTCTCTCTCTCTCTCTCTCTCTCTCTCTCTCTCTCTCTCTCTCTCTCTCTCTCTCTCTCTCTCTCTCTCTCTCTCTCTCTCTCTCTCTCTCTCTCTCTCACATTGTTACTATTTTTTGTTTATTTTTTACTTTTCCTATTTCCCTTCTTTAATCATATATTGACAGTCCTGTTTCCTTATCTCCCTCATACATCTTCCTTCCTTCCTTCCTTCCTTCCTTCCTTCCTTCCTTCCTTCCTTCCTTCCTTCCTTCGTTCCTTCCTTTTCTCCTCTCTCTTTTCTCTTCCATTAGTGACGGTTTCTCTTATATCTTCGCAAACATGCTCTCTCTCTCTCTCTCTCTCTCTCTCTCTCTCTCTCTCTCTCTCTCTCTCTCTCTCTCTCTCTCTCTCTCTCTCTCTCTCTCTCTCTGTATGATGGCGGTAGTAGAAGTAGAAGCGGTGTTGGTGGTAGTAGCAATAGTGGTAGCAGTTTGTAGTGGTGGTAGTGGTGGTGTGGTAGTGAGGGTGGAAACAGAAGGCATGTATTGGTAGCAATGTTAATGTTGACAAATATTGGTGAAGTTGTGATGGAGAATCTGGGTGGTGGTGGTAGTGGTGATGACGGTGGGGAGGTGGTGGTGTGTTGGGGGGTGAGGGAGGGGAGTTATGTGACGATGGGAAGGTAAGAGAGAGAGAGAGAGAGAGAGAGAGAGAGAGAGAGAAGAGAGAGAGAGAGAGAGAGAGAGAGAGAGAGAGAGAGAGAGAGAGAGAGAGAGAGAAGTAGATATGTAAACCTGAGCATGAGGAGTGGCTAGTGAGAAGCTAAACCATGAGGAGGAGGAGGAGATGTAGGAGGGAGTTACGGCCTGCAATAGTTAAGTGGAGGATAGAAAATAAATCCTAGGTGGGGAGAGGAAGGGTAAGGGGTAAGGGGTAAGGGATAAAGGGGCTCAGGTGTGTTGTGTGTTGAAGAGCCCGTCAACTGGCCATTACAAGAGCCACTCGCAACTCTGTAGGACTGGGGGTTCTAATGACCTGGACAGTGAGTATGTGTGTGTGTGTGTGTGTGTGTGTGTGTGTGTGTGTGTGTGTGTGTGTGTGTGTGTGTGTGTGTGTGTGTGTGTGTGTGTGTGTGTGTGTGTGGAGGAAGGGAAGGGGGAAAGAGATGTCCCAAGCGACGATGGATGTATGACCTTGTAAACGAGAGAGAGAGAGAGAGAGAGAGAGAGAGAGAGAGAGAGAAGAGAGAGAGAGAGAGAGAGAGAGAGAGAGAGAGAGAGAGAGAGAGAGAGAGAGAGAGAGAGAGAGAGAGAGAAAAAAAAAAAGAGAGGAGAGAGAGAGAGAGAGAGAGAGAGAGAACAAACAAACAAAAAAACAGACATACAGTATACAACCATCAAATCGCAAACAGCAAAGCAATATAGAAAAGAAGGAAAATAAGAAAAAAAAAAAAAAAAAATTATTGTGGGTGGATGGTTGGGCAGAATGAAAAGAGGCAGAAAGATGACGGAAGGAAGGGAAGAAGGAAAGAAAGGAAGAGAAGGGAAAGAGGGAAGGCGTCAGTGGCACCCAGGGGAGGAATCTCTCCCCTAACACACCTCGCTGAAGTTTTATCACAGTGGAGCGACGGACCGATAGAAAAACACCCGCGGTATAGTTGCGCTCGAGGGAGAGATTGTTTTGAAGTCCTGCAGACGCCGACGAGGAGGGCAGGACCACACGAGGGGGACAGAAGGGGGCAGCGGGGGGCGTAGGGGGGGAAGGGAAAGCATTATAATCTCAGGGTCACGAGGCATAATAACCATCGAGAGGTCATAGTTCAAAGGGCAAGGGTCTCCTAGTGGCACTGTGGACTTAACTTGATAATTGGGGGAAAAAATGTGTTATGGCTACGAGAGAAAATGATGTGTAAGGTTATAAAGTTAAAGTTATGAAGGGCACGACTCGGGTGTTTAAGTGAAGGTAGTTATATAAGTTATTTTTTGTGTTGACTTTGTTTTAAATTTTGTGGAGTTGTAATGAGATGAAGTTGTAAAATATATTTGTCTTGTAATAATGATAACTGTAATGAAAGTGAGTAGGTGTCATAAGCGCATAATGAAGCATTAAAATAAAATAAAAAAACATGACAAAACATTAATAGCAACAAAAGAAAGTCAGAAAAAATTAAAACAAAAAGTGGATAATGAAGTAATTACGCGTATTAAAGCAAATTAAGGCAGTGAAATCAGGAGAGGAAATACTAATAATGATAAAAAATAGAATAATATCAGTAAAATAAAAAAATAATGAAAATGTTTGACAAATATAGACAAGGCGGAGGAGATGCAAATAACTGTAATAAAGAAGAAAAATGGTAATGAAAACTTGGACATATAAAGGTGAAGGAGATGAGAAACACGGTAAGAAGGAGGTATAAGAAGAAGAAGAAGAAGAAGAAGAAGAAAAAGAAGGAGAAGAGAGAGAGGAAAATGTATATTGGGCATTTCTACTTTTGGTGTGTGTGTGTGTGTGTGTGTGTGTGTGTGTGTGTGTGTGTGTGTGTGTGTGTGTGTGTGTGTGTGTGTATGTGTGTGTGTGTGTGTGTTTGTGGAAGGGGAGTGAGAGGAAAATATAGAGGAGGAGAAAGGCATCATCCCATTTGGTCTCCTCTTTTAGAACAAACATCTGAAACCAAATTGAGTTCAAAGTAAGAACCCTTGACTGATCCTACTTTAATGAGGCTGTGGTGTGGGAGCCTTGTGTGTGTGTGTGTGTGTGTGTGTGTGTGTGTGTGTGTGTGTGTGTGTGTGTGTGTGTGTGTGTTATGATAGATCTACTTACTTCTACTTATCTTCTGGTGTGTATTTATTTATTTCCCTTTCATTAATTTCTTCTTTTACAATCCTCCTCCTCCTCCCTCCTCCTCCTCCTCCTCCTCCTCCTCCTCCTCCTCCTCCTCCTCCCCGACAGGTGTTCATAGATCGCTTCTAGTCCTCCTCATCCCCACCTTTTAGTCGACTAATCTGCACCTTTGATTCCCTCTATTCTACCTCCCCTACCTCTCTCCTCCTTCATTCCCCTCCCAACCCTGCCCCGTCTCCCTTCCCCTCCTCCCTTTTTCACCCTACCCAAGCCTCTCTACTCAAGCCTGCTCCGCCCTTTCCTATTTTGGTAAGTCAGTTCTTTTCTCCTCCCTTCTCCCTCCCTTCTCCCTCCCTTCTCCCTCCCTTCTTCCTCCCTCCCCTCCATCATTCCCTAACTCGTCTTTTTTCATGGGTTTTTTCCATCTCTTACCTTACATATTTCCTTCCCTCACCCTCTCATCCTTTTAGCACTAAGTATGTATTTATTTCTTGACATTTTCTTCTTCTTTTTTTTTGTATATAATTTTTTTCCTCTTTTTTTCCCGCTATTTTGCAGCATATGGCGTTACGTATTTAACCTTTTTTTTTTTTTTTTTTTCTTTTTCTGTATTTGGTTTCCGTTTCCTCTCAGTTTTTTTTTTGTGGTATTGATTTATAAGATATTTCCCCCCTTTTTTTTTTATATACCCATTTATTGAATTTAGTTATTTATTATCTCTCTTTCTCTCTCTTTCTTTCTCTCTCTAATACTTTTTGGCACACGTCCTCCCTCTTCCTCTTCATCCCTCCGTCCAACGCTTTTACCGCCACCCCGCCCCTAGAAAGTCCCTCCACCCATTTCTTCCCCCTACGTGATAAGCCTCCTTCCTTTCCCGCCCATTTTTCCCTCTACACGTCAGGGTCATTCATGAGTTGTCACTTCCCACCGCTCCATTTGACGTGCCCCATAAATGCCCTGCCCCGCCCTACCCCGCCTGGTCCTCCCTCCTGCCCTGTACAATTATTAGATGTGTCCTGTTAATCCCTCACAGCTGGAGTCGGTGAGATGCAGATGCGATTTTTTTACTAAGTTTGTCTCACTAATTTAACTTGTATTACTAGTGTTATTTTTTTTTTTTTTTTTAGCTTTATTGCGGTTTTTTCAGTTTTTTTTATAGTTTCAGTGGATTATGTATATGTTTAATTATTTGTTTATTACTTTTTTTACGTGTTTGTATGCATGTTTAAACGGACGTGATATGTGTTTTTTTTTTTCTATCTCTCTTCTGACGTATCATGAAAAAAGTATTGCTATTTTCTGCCAGTGTATTGCGTGGTTCCTGAGTGTGTTTTCATGGTTTTACATTGCAAGTTATTCATTCATTGACTTATTGATGCATTGATGCGTCTGTGTACTGATCAAAACCTACGACCTTTTAATGCTGTGGTATGTGTCAGCTCAAAGTTTGGTCTACGTGTTC
>JAXIVD010009252.1:7500-15777 GCA_036785275.1 Cancer borealis | reverse complement strand
ATCTACAATAATTAACCACAATGTTATCAGGTTTAAAATAAAATAGAACGTATGCATTCACAAATATCATCCTATTCAATTTGATAAATCGAGGGTTATCTTAGCGTACATTATTATCTTTGAAGGATAAAAAAATATTTTTAATTTCCATATTTTGTTGTTGGTTCACATATAAATATTCCTTGAATACTAACCCAGGATATATATATATATATATATATATATATATATATATATATATATATATATATATATATATATATATACTGTCGACCCTTGATATAACGGACTTCAGATTTAACGGACTCTGTCTGCTAATGGACAATCAACCCAGATCCGGACTAAAGTCCATTAGTGTAAAAGAAAGTCCGGTAGGTGGCGGTCGCGTTGGTAACATAATCCGTTAAAATCTAGGGTGAAACGCCCAACTTTTGGACAATGAAATATAAAAACCTTATGTAACCAAACCTAACATAACATAATTAACCTAAACATTAGTGAGCACAGCCTGAAATCTTCACAGATGTGTTCAGTACACTATGTAGGACTTTATATTTATATCGATATCGTCCGAACAGTAGTTATGCAGATTTACCCAAATACTTTTTGGCTTACCTTAACCTAAGTTGTATGTACAGTATTTACAGTTCTGAGTCAAAGGAAAGCGTCTGGGTGCAGCCATTAATCTTTATGCTCTGTGCACAATCAGCTGATGTACCTAGGCTCCACCTCCCTCCTCCTTCTAGGCATCAGTGTTGAAACCACCATGGAGTCTAATAAGTGTGCGTAGCTAGGTTAGGTTTGATAAGATTAGCCTACTTATTTTTAGGCACAGACTATTTATTTCTGGGCAAAGTATGATGCTTTTTCATTTTGAGAAACCTAACCTAACCCTAACCCCAACCTAGCCTAGGTACATCAGCTGATTGTGGGCGGAGCATAAAAATTAATGGCTGCACCCACACACTTCCCTTTGACAAAGAGTAAACATTGAGTGCAACTGTAAATACTGTACATACAACTTAGGTTAAGGTAAGCCAAAAAGTATTTGGGTAAATCTGCATAACTATTGCTCGGACGATATCGATATAAATATGAAGTCGTACATACTATACATAGTGCACTCAACACATCTGTGAAGGTTTCAGGCGGTGTTCACTATTATTTACCTGGCAAAACATCTTGCAAGTTATGATAGGTTATGGTTAGATTACATTAGGTTATGGTTAGATTAGGTTTGGTTAGATAAGGTTTTTATATTTTCTGCCCAAAAGTTATGCGTTTCACCCTAGATTTTCTTTCCGGATTCCAATATTATGGCCTTTAACCAAGCAACGGACTTTTTACACTAACGGACAGGGCTCCCTCTGCATTAGTCTGTTAAATCAAGGGTCGACAGTATATATATATATATATATATATATATATATATATATATATATATATATATATACACACACACACATATGCAGATTGACCATCATTAATTCGGTAATCAATATTCTGGTTCCATCAGTTTTCCGGTATGAATTTCAGAGCGCAGTTTCAAATTTATTATTTTTCGGGAGGCGGGTTTTATGTATTTTTTTTATATATACATTAAAAGGGTACTGGCCAAGAGACAGCAAAAATACATTAAACAAATCCCTCTTGTCGCCAGACCCTCTAAGAGGACAGTAGGAGAAATAGAAGCAGGGGATGAAGGTGTTTATGTTTATGTTTTGATGGTACTGTACCCAGAATCAGCTGTTTTGCTCATGCTTGCAACAGCAAACAGGCATTCCTTTTTATTTATTTGCCGTAATTGTTAAAATCTGCTGCTATATAGTCAGTGATGAAGATAATGATCCTGACAACCCATCTGCTATTTAACTTCTTTTCAAGGGTACAGCAATGAATTAAAATTCTGTAGAACTATTTAATTTAGTTGTTGAACATTAAATTTTCATTTAGTGTTTGATTTTCTTTCTTTGAAGTATTGTAGTAATTTTCTGTTATAATATATACAGCATATATAGGGGTCAGGAGACAAAACATCAATAATCCAGAAATTTTGAAAATCTGGCAGCCCTAAGATCCTGTGGTTGCCGGATTAGTGATGGTCTACTTGTGTGTATTTACCTAGTTGTAATTTACAGGGTTCGAGCAAGGCTCATTATGTCCTGTCTCCATAACTATATTTATCCATGTGTGTGTGTGTGTGTGTGTGTGTGTGTGTGTGTGTGTGTGTGTGTGTGTGTGTGTGTGTGTGTGTATAATATATATATATATATATATATATATATATATATATATATATATATATATATATATATATATATATATATATATAAATACATATATATATATATATATATATATATATATATATATATATATATATACACACACACACTATATATATATATATATATAAGCTACATATGTGATAAATTTTTAATTATTAATTAGTATTTTAGACTTTAAATTTACGGAATTATTTAGTGTAAGCAAAAAACATGTGTATCATTAATTATAGAATAATTATCTTATAAATATAAATACTAAGCCAAAATATTAAGCAGAAAAATAAGCCAAGTAATCCAAATACTAATAACTTACAAGTAAATCATACAGTACTTCGATGAGGCACATGCTTATTGAATTAGTATTAAATAGTCTTCAACATACCTCCTAGAGACAGCAATGTCATAGAACAGTGCGTGGTATGGGTGCTTGGGTCGTCTGATGACTTTCTGGGGCTTCTTGCGACCAAGCTTCTTCATGGCAGTGTAATAATTCTTCTGAGAATCCGTAAGAAACATCTCCAACACTCCACCTTCGTACTGCAGAAATAAAAAAAAGTTTAACTAAATAATGCAGAAGTAACTTTGAGGAAAATAACTATGAAAAGTTGATCCAAGAATTATCCAAGAAAAGGAAAAAAAAAATAACAAAATTTAGAACATATCTACAACTTAAAAGCAACTTCATGTTATGTTTACGTTTGATTTTTTTTTTTATGAATAGAAAAAAATTATATATAAGGAATGGTGTTAATGAGTCTTTAATAGTATTCCACAGGTTATATGTATTACAAGGACTTTTGATGTACCTACCGTATATACCGGACTATAAGACGAGATTTTTTGCCAAGTTTAAGGCTTCCAAATCTAAGGGTCGTGTTATAAACTGAGAATAAAACACAAATCTATAATTCCGTGATGAATATTCAGTGCCACTGTACCTAGGAATTCATTCCGCATGCACACACGTGGATGCATAATACATATATATATATATATATATATATATATATATATATATATATATATATATATATATATATATATATATATATACGCCCACCACACACATACACAGGCGTGCAGGCCCACCCTAACTCTATGGGTGTCGAATGTTTACTGACAATGTCACGTGCGGGCCACAACACCGGGGTGGCGGGCGACACTGGTGATGAAGCTGCAGACGACAACCCAGATGATGCAGAATTTGACCCGTATGATGATGCCCTTGAACATGTATCTCAAGATATATTTGACATGCTTACTGTATCAGATGAAGATGATTTTGAAGGTTTTTAATTAAATATCTGTTTCAAATGTTTGAAGCAATTGTTGAAACAAGGTATTAGAGCACGCCCGGCATAGCGGTGCTGATGTTTATGATAATGTTTCTTAGTTTAAAAAAATTCTGACTATTGTTTAGTAAAAGTAATATACGTACAATACGTAGTTTTTTAATTCCCTTAACTATTTACATCTTGAGCAACTAGTGTTGGAGGTAATTGTTGGAGTAATAGATTAAGGATGGGTGAAAAGTGAACCTTACCATGAGAAAGGGGATCTTCTAATATAGCGATAATAGCTCAAAACCAAAATTTTTTCCTAGAAAATTGGGGGTTGTCTTATAGTCCGGTATATACGGTACACGTTTGGTTAGTTTCAATGGTAAGATAAACCTTTACCACCATAATGATAAAGAAGTACATTACATCAGTAATTAATTATAGGAATGTTGATGTTATGTATGTCTAAGTAACAAAACAGTATTAAGCAAGACAGAGCAATAATAAGAGAAGTAGCTCAAAGCTCTTCTTTTATACTTTCCAATTTATTTAAGATTATTTGTGAATTGCACAATGAAAAACATAGTTATTGCCATTTACCAATGTCACATTGTAGCATAACTCCACTAAAAAAAGAGAATTCATCTAGTAATTAGAACTCTCTCTCTCCTCTGTGAAATAAAACAGATGATCTAGATGCCTTGTTATAAGAGAACACTGATGTAATTGCATTCATAGACACGACAAACAATGACCTACTACTACTATTGTGTTCCTGGAGCATTTGTGCATTTAAAATTTCACGTAATATAAACACAATTTTCCCATATAGTGTAAATGCATGTAAAATCTATTCCTTTGTTCATGAGACCCTATGAATTTTGACAACTAAGAGTTTGAGTTCAATCAGACAAAACAAGTTGTACAACAATAATAAACAAGAAATGCTTTTTTTTTTTTTTTAATTTGAATTGCATTGCATTATTCTAAAGAAATTGAGTAATTAAAATAAAAAGTGACCTTTTGACATGTTAAACCAAAATGAAACTGTATTATAAACTCATGTAAAACGAGTATCATTTATGAACTTAAAAACACGACAGGATTGATGAGGATGCCTTGTGTAATGACCTACGATTGTATAGGCAAGGTGGTTGACTGCTCAAAGTTGTGAAAACTTTCTATGTTTAGAGCATGTGTAAGAGTAGTAAATAGCATGAGTGAGTGGTTTCCTGTTCGAGTAGCCCTGCATCAGTGATGTGTGATGTCACAACGGTTGTTCAATATATATATATATATATATATATATATATATATATATATATATATATATATATATATATATATATATATATATTATATATATATATATATATATATATATATATATATATATATATATATATATATATATATATATATATATACACTATCATCCTCCGCCGAACACGACTGTTACGTTCCTGAGCCCATCGTGCACGACAAATTTCGTGTTGGGCGAATAACAGGTTCAATAGGAAAAAATAGGTTACTTTCCCAGACCCTCAGTTTTGGGGGATTTAAATTTTTTTTACTCCCGCACACTCTGCCTGATTTTTTCACGTGTCTTGTATATTGTGTGGGAGTAGAAGATAAACCAGCTACTGTTTGTGGAGTTGGAGGAGAAATTGTGTCAATTGGTGGAAGAATTTTGACGAGTGTGTATGAGGAGGAATTTGAGAGCGAATAAGAATAAGAGTACGCTAATAAAATCCACAAGTGAGATTGGTGGTAGAGGTAGGCATGTTACATTGAATGGTGAATTATTTGAGAAGGTGAAATACTTTAAATATTTAGGATCCAAGATTACTGTATATGGAGGAATAGAGACAGAGGTAAAATCTAGGAACAATGAAATAGAAAAGGTGTCAATAGAAATAAAAAAGGTATTTAGTTGTAGAGTGATGGCGATGTATGTAAAGAGAGGGTTGTATGAAGGAGTAGCTGTGCTCACTGACGATATGGAGCTGAAACATGAAGTACGGCAGTAGCAGAGTAGAAGAGATTAAATATAATGATGATGAGGTGTCTGAGGAGTATATGTGGAGTAACATGTATGGAACAAGTGAGAAATGAGGAGAGGCGAAGAAGAACTGGTGTTACGAGATAGTTGGTTGGTAGAGCAGAGCAGTGTGTGTTGAGGTAGTTTGGACACATGGAGAGAATGGAGGAGGACCAGTTATTGAAGAGAATAGTAGTGAGAGGTGTGAGGTTGAGAGGAAGGTCACAAATGGGATGGATGGATGGTATGAAAAGAACACTGAATGAAAGAGGAATGTCTGTGGAATAAGGAAAGATGATTGTGTGTGATGGAAGTGAATGGAGAACAGTGGTGAATGCATGATTAATGACGTGGCCTTGACAACCAATGGAGAAGGTTCTTGCAAATCTGGTATGACCCTTGGATCATATCAGGTGTGCAAAGAGAGAGGACGTGAGTTAAATATGAAACGGCTAGGGTAAACCTTAAGACTCTGTTGTGGATATGACCCCTCACTCCACCCCTTTTGTTGCATTTTGCAAACCACAGGGATTACAGTGGTAGAATTTTTGTAGCCCCTATCACAAGGCTAAAAATGCAATTGAAAATATAATATATGCAGAATTTGTGGGCCAGTATTTTCTTACACAAGTGTACAATTATCAGAGAAAGTATTTGGCAAATGTTAAGTATTTCATATTTCACTGCAATTTTATCAAAATTATTGTATGTTAAATGTGACAAATTATGAGCTAAAGAACTGATGAGTCATGCTCAAGTCAATAAACATGGCTCTTCATCTTTCTATATTTGTGGTTCCTCTAATATGTGACTGCAAAGATTGAATGCACTTCTGTTCCCATACGTTTATCCATACTACATGTTGCTGCACTCCAAACATGCTTGCTGGGTTCATAATATAACATCTGCTAACACAACTTTGAGAGCTGTGCTAACCCATTAAAAGTCTATGGTATAACAGGTTGGATTCCATGATCAGAAGGGGGCCGAAATGATCCTGAATGAAGTGATTTTACTGTTACCAGTGTATTCTATATATAATTCTGATTCATAAAACATCTATTTCCAGAGGTCAATTTTTATCCAGAACAAGGGGTAAGTTTGCGTCAAAGAGTTCGGCATTCAATGGGTTAAGGAAAATGCAGGCAAACTTGCAGTTAATATCTGTCACCTACAGACCATTGGAAGAAACCCATGAACATGACACCGAAATGTACCAAGTTTTGTGACAAACAATTCAAAACAGTGGGTCACTAATTATGGGAGACAAATCTTTCCCATAAGGATTGGATGACACATTCTGACATTGAATCAGTCACACAGAATGCTAGATTTCTTAGAACACAACTTCCTAAACCAATTGGTATTAGAGCCAATGTGTGAAAATAATATACTTTATTTAGTTATAGTCGGTCAGGTTCATTTCATCATTTCATCTTGGCTCCTGTGATCATAAACTAGGATGCACCGATATCAATACATACAATGATTTATTTACTAAAAACAAGATTTTGGTACCAAATTCTAGGAAATGTAATTTTGAAAATCTCAGAAGAGCAGTATCACATTTACAACAATCAGATACAACACAAGTTGAGAAAGAGTGATCTTATCTAAAAAATGAATTACTAATACAGTATTGCAATTTCATCCAGTATTGTGAGAAGACCCAACAATAAAATAAGTCATCACTGGCTTAGTAATTATATTAAACAGTCACTTCAGGCAATAAATAGCTAACAAATATGAATGAAACCACAGCATTCATTTGAGAACATCAGATTATATAATGAATCTAGAGGAGTTAAAAAATCAATTTAGCATGCAAAATGGCAATACAAAGAAAATATTACGGCAGGAAGCAGATATAATGCTAAAATGATTCATAAATACATTAAGAACAGGAAGCAAATTAGAAGTGGTATTGAGCCATTAAAGGACAGCGATGACAGCCTTGTGAAATAATCAAATCATGGCAAAAATGTTGAATAAATACTTTAGTTCAGTCTTCAATAGCACATCGGTTGGTGATTGCATTACCAATAATGCCATTAATAAAAATTATTCACTTATCAGTGCTCAAGAAGTCGGCAGACAGGATGCCATAACCAGTGTGATATCATTGAGTCCACTGCAGGGCAAAAGCCTCCCCCAACCTTCTCCACTCATCTCTATCAACTGCCTTGTCTATTCCAGGTTACTCCAACCAAACTTCCTATCTCATCTCTCCATCTAGTTCTCTGCCTTCTTTTACCATCCCTGGGTTGCCATTCTGTTACTCTAACAGTTCATCTATTATCTCTTTGTCTCATAACGTGTCCTGCTTATTTCCGTTTTTTCTTTTAATTGTGCTCAAGATGTTTCCAACTTTGGTCTGCTCCCTAATCCATGATGCTCTCTTCCTATCTCTCCATGATATGCAAGACATTTTTCTCTTCACTTTGAGGTTTCCATTCCAGGGCTTTCATTCGATTCCAGGTTTCTGATCCATATGTTAGAACAGGTAGAATGCATTGATTATATACTTTTCTCTTCAGTGATAATGTGAGATGGCTTTCTCAAACATTGTATTGTCTACCGAAAGCACTCCATCCCATCCCTATTAATTTCTTGATTTCTTTTTCATGATCTGGACATGCACCAATTTTCTGTCCTAAGTAAATGTATT
>JAXIVD010009252.1:0-2500 GCA_036785275.1 Cancer borealis | reverse complement strand
TTGGCAATTCAACTTACTTCGTTGTTTCATTGGTAAGAGAGTCCATGATTTAAGTTGCACTCAAATCTTTATTTCTGATCGAGTGACTCAATAACATTTGGTTTCATAGTAAATACTATATTATAATTTCTGCAAGTCTTAATTATGCCCATATAATGAATGGCAAAGACACTTTATACCTTCTAGCCAATATAAAATTTCTGCAGCAAAAACGAACGCAAGCAGTGTGCATTTGTAGAGCCGCACACACAGCTCCATATTTTCAACAATCTGCCCTCCCACTCCACTGTATGCACTATGCTACATAATGATACAATTGATTATTGGGTGTGCAGTGCTTCTACAGAACACCTATAGTGCAAAATATTATAACAGGGCTAAAAACAATAAGAAAATTATCGTTTCCCACTTACTGCTGAATTTATTTATAACTATCATGTATTTCTCTCTCTGGCTGAGGATGTGCGGTGCACACCTAGCACACCCTGAATATACGCCCCTGATACATACATACACACAACATATCCCCTGAAGGGAGGGTGTCAGTGGTACCCAACCAACTGTTGTTTATTGATAATTAATCTGAGTAATCTCCTTCCTCCCTGACCATCCCCATCACTTTACTGGTAGAAAATGCATGGCAGGGTGAGCCTGCCCTTTAAACAGACAGTGATGTCTTTTGCAGCAGCCAGCAGGTGGCTTCAGTTGCACTTGAGATCAATTAGATGACAAATATTTTCAAGCAATTGATTCAATCACGAAAAGACTGGATAAATATACCCGTTACTAGTAATATTGAAGGTAGACAACTGATGTAAAATATAATACCTAAAAGTAGTATCATATGCTTTCTCAAAATCAAAGAATACTGCAAAGACTGATTTTTGATAGGCAAAAACATCTCACACGCTTTGGCTTCACCTCGGATAAAGTAAAAGTAATATTGATTTTATGATGGCAACTTACGCTGTATGATGATGATGCGTTGATGGGATTACCTTTCTAATGGCTTCCATTTCTTTACTCAAATTCTTGTTAGTAATCGTAATCTTGTCTTCATAGTACAGTCAGTACTGGGGTTACAAGTGCACAGCCTTGATCTATGAGTGTTTTGGGTGACGAGAAACTGCGTTGGAGAACGGAGCGGATGGTTCCTGGAGACACAGACACACACACTTCCACTCTCCTTCCGTTTCTTTTTTTTCTTTTCTGTATTTAACCACCACCCCCTCTCCTCTTCTCAATTTTGACTCCTATTCTGTCATAAAGGTGAGTGTCCTCTGTAACATGTAATGTGGGTTCCGCCCTTTCATCTTCTCTCAGATGTTTCCTCCTCCCCCTCTTTGCTCGTGTTGGTGGTGGTAGTACAAGTTTACAATCTCCTATCCAAAAATCTTGGGACCAGACACTTTTCGGATTTCGGAATTTTTCAGATTTTGGAATGGACACTTCGGATTTCGGAATTTTTCAGATTTTGGAATGGAAGATTTTTAGCGTAGATTGTAACAATTTTTAGACAAATCATAACAGTGAACCAGATGGCTCAGTGATAGAGTACTCGTGGGCACGAGGTCACGAGTTTGCGCTTCGATCTCGGCATCAAGAGCCTTGCGATAAATAACCTACAGGTGCCATAGGAAATGAAAAAAAAAGCTAATTGATGAGAGAGATTACCCTAGCAGAGCTACATGGTCTTAGGTGGTCTAGCTCGCGGATTCTTGAATCCCCCGAATTAATAATAAAATAAGATGAAACATTAAGTGAAACTTTTAACATAAACTGGCTCAAACTAAGCTAAAAACATGAAAATATATTTACATGCAGTAAAAGGGCAAGACAACTAGTTGAGGATCCTAAAGAAGAGGATAGGGTAAAGAATCGTTTCCCTAATCACTCGATGTCTCATTACCTTTGTAATGCACTGCAAATTCAACCTCAAAAACTTGTTCAGATCACCTTAAACAGTTATGCCGCCGAATTACAGAAAGAAATACGATATTTTTTGTTACGTTTAGTTTGGCTTGGTTAGGTTTATTATATTTAATTATGTTTAGTTAGGGTTGGTTAGTTTTGGTTAAGCTTATTTAACTGCAACTCTGGGAAGGATATGCTAACAAAGCTATTTTTTTGGTAAATTTTTATATCTTAAACAGAATGGCGTGTGGCTACGAAAGAAAATGGCGTCTACACCTCGCACAATCCTCTCCTATATATCATAGAAAACACTTGATATCTTCTAAATTAACATAACCTAACCTAAATTAACCACATCTTAACCTACATTGACAGATAACATAACCTTGTTAAAATCAAACTTTACTTTTCGAAGAGAAGGGGAAAAAAAATCACATTTTTTTCCTGCAATTATAACTCTTGAGGTGATCTCAACAAGTTTCTGAGGTTGAATTTGCAGTGCATTATAAAGGTAAGGAAATATCGAGTGGTTAGAGAAACAAATCTTTACAAGTGCAGGTCTGGTGTTATATCGTGATTTTTGGTA
>JAXIVD010009251.1:5000-15778 GCA_036785275.1 Cancer borealis | reverse complement strand
CTATGAAGAGACGCCTCCTCCCAGCCCACGCCCATGCCTCACGCCCATGCCGTTTGGGCCCCATCACGCTGATCTTAGACAGCAACCCTTGACCTAACCCTGTCACCTCCTCTGCCCGTCTGCCTTATTCATTCATCCGTTACTTTCGTCTCCCTACATAAAAAAAAATTGAAAAATAAAAATAAAAACGTGAAGGTAAACTGATGTGAACTTCAGAAAATTAAATAATGCCCATCCCTTTAAAATTATGAAAGAATATGAAAAAAACCCAGATGAATTGTCTAAATGCATCAGTGGAATATGTAACGAAAGTGCATTTATATTTGACTGACTGTAATGAAGGTCAACATACAGTCAACCAATCAGTCAATCAGGAGAAAGTGTCAAATCAATCGCCATGACTCCTTTAACAGTAGAGTGAGAAGAGTCGGGGTCGCGGGTACCTGGGAGACCACCTCAATGTCAGCGTAAGGCGGACGACGGAGACGAATCGCTCCTCAGAGGATTACCTTTGCTGCCCCACCTAGCGCTACTCGAAGATGGAGGACGACAGGCTAGTGGAGGGGGGAGGAGGAGGAGGATGGAAGGGGAAGGAGGATGGAAGGGGGAGGAGGAGGATGGAAGGGGGACGAGGAAGGGGGGAATAGAAAAACAAGAAGGAAAGAAGAGAGAAGACAAAAGGAAAGGAAGGTAGAAGGACAATATGGGGATGGAAAAACGAAGAAGAAGAATAGGAGAAAAAAAAAGAGAAAACGAGAAAATAGTAAGATATTTCGTACTTCTGTTCATTAGTACCTGTTTTCAACGATACATTTCTAGAACAATCACTCAAACCAAAGACAAGTGAGGTGGGTAATGCAACCTTACCACAACCTTCCCTCATCTTCAATAAGTTCCATAATGACCTACACGTCACCCTATCACATAACCTCATCTTCCTCCTCATCCTCCTTTACTCTCCTAACCTCATACACACCATTGGCTTCTCGTCCTATCACCTGTATCTTCCTTCGTATTCGCATTTTTATTCTCTTATATCTCATCCCCCTCTTCCTCGTCTTCCTCCTCTTCCTCGTCGTCCCTCGTCCTGCCGCGAGTGGACCCCTCAAGTACCTAAGCCACGCCCACATTACCCTCACGACGTCCGATATGTTAAGTCGCACCAGCAGGAGAATAAAGTCGACGAGAGGACATTAGCGTGCTCAGGGCAACCTACCTACCTACCTACCTACCTACCTGTGTTGTCTGGCCCTCCCGCTGGCCCCAAAACTACCCGGGACAAGAGAGCGTTAGGTTTGCTCTGTTCTTTGTTCCTATCTCAAAATATTCACTCGTTTCTTCAGTTCGCCAAAGAAAAGTGGATATATTGCGGGTGGATTTGAAGTGGAGGCGTAGCTGTTGTGCATTATGTGGGTAGATCCGCATGATAAAACTGGTTCGTAAGTTAACAATTTGATAACCTTATTTGTTTTTCTTGTGTATTTTTTTTTCAACGTCAGGTAAAATTTTCTCTTTTTCCTTACTTTCACCTCCACACCCAAGCAGCCAACCTTTCGCCTTTCTCCTCCCAGGTCACGTTAAATAAATATTGATACATTTTTTCGAGATCAACAATATTTTTCCCCCCATAGCTTAACTCAATTATTATTATAATTTTTTTGCCTTCCTCACTTGGAATTAAGTATTTTTTTTAATGATGCCATAGCTTAACTCAATTATTATTATAATTTTTTTGCCTTCCTCACTTGGAATTAAGTATTTTTTTTAATGATGTAATGATGGTGTCGCGAGAGACGGGTCAACACTTAACAAGCCAGCTCCACTCACCTGTAAAATTCCAATCAACACACCTGCCAGGTAAATAATCCGTAAACCCACTCCACCTCGTCCCCAGGTGTTAACGCCCCCGAACACCAGCCTCACGCCCTCACCCCTCACCTGGCCCAGACCATCTCCGCCTCCCCTAAACACATCAAAGTTTTTCCTCAATATCATCATCCCCCTGCTATCTCTCTCTCTCTCTCTCTCTCTCTCTCTCTCTCTCCTCTCTCTCTCTCTCTCTCTCTCTCTCTCTCTCTCTCTCTCTCTCTCTCTAAGCAGAATTGTAACATGGAAATATGGTGAAAGATTAAGGACGAGATATAAGAGTGAAGTAAAAGTAGGAGTAATGTGGAAGAAGAGTGAATTGATGAAGTGCGGAGGAGGAGGAGGAGGAGAGGAGGAGGAGGAGGAGGAGGAGGAGGAGGAGGAGGAGGAGGAGGAGGAGGAGGAGGAGGAGAAAGAGGAGAAAGAGGGATTACGTAGGATTACAGAAGAGGAAAAACATAAATCCACATGTGAAATAGAAAAACATTAAACGTTCTACACAACTATTAATTGCTCTAACACACACACACCACACACACACACACACACACACACACACACACACACACACACACACACACACACACACACACACCATTATGAAAAATATTTGATAACTCTAAAAAATAGGTTATAATAAAAAATTTATATGACGTCCAACGCGACACAAATCTAAATTATGAAGAAAATAAATAAAAATCACGTACAAAAAAGAACACATATGACCGTTGGTATACACACACACACACACACACACACACACACACACACACACACACACACACACACACACACACACACACACACACACACACACACACAAATAAATCACAAGCAAACATAAAAAAAAACTTTTCTATACAATGCAATACAATACGAGAGAGAGAGAGAGAGAGAGAGAGAGAGAGAGAGAGAGAGAGAGAGAGAGAGAGAGAGAGAGAGAGAGAGAGAGAGAGAGAGAGAGAGAGAGAGAGAGATGATATGCTAAAGAGGAGGAAATGGACCACTTTACCAGGAAGGGGGTGAGGGGATGGGAAGGAAAGGGTGGAGAGAGAGAGAGAGAGGGATGGAGGAAGGAAGGAAGGGAGGAAGGGAACACCTCACATGCTGAGATGTACCACTATTTAGGGAACGAGACCATGACTACGATGAAGGAGGAGGAGGAGGAGGAGGAGGAGGAGGAGGAGGAGGAGGAGGAGGAGGAGGAGAGGGAGGAGGAGGAGGAGGAGGAGGAGGACGAAGAGGAGGAAGAGTAATAGTTTCAAGCTAAGAGGAGGTACTGAGTGTTATACAGAAGGAAAACATAGAGGTTGGCTAGACAATGCAATCTTCACCCTTATAGATAGATAGATAGATAGATAGTAGATGGATAAGGTCATCAGTCTGGATAGGTGATACAAGGATGTAAGGATTATGAAGACGGTATGAGAAAGAATGAACAGTAATAAATGATCAATAGAAAGACAGTAAGAGGTTTGAAAAGGTAACTGTGATATATTATTGGTTGTATGTGGATTGAAAACGATACAAAAAAAGAGAAAGGTACACCATGGAAAAAAAAGAGAGATAGAAAGAGCGAGGGATGTAGAAAAAATATATACAAAAAGATAAAGGGTCAAATCGGAAATGACACAATCTCTCTCTCTCTCTCTCTCTCTCTCTCTCTCTCTCTCTCTCTCTCTCTCTCTCTCTCTCTCTCTCTCTCTCTCTCTGTATGACCTCACCGAAAGTATAAAATGCATTCATCTATATCCAAACGTAAATTCCTATCCAGAAAAGAATTGCTTTGGCCAGAAAATATGAATAAACAAACCGACAACGACACACACACACACACACACACACACACACACACACACACACACACACACACACACACACACACACACACACACACCTACACACACACACACACACACACACACACACACACACCTACACACACACACACACACACACACACACACACACACACACACACACACACACACAGTAAAATAAATTCCACACCCAATCAAAATTTCGCAAGTCCTTCCACGCAACTCGAGGTATGGGAAATGGAATAATTTGTTTGTCTATCCACCTATAAGCCGCTGTGGGTGGAGAAACAACACCAATGTGAAGATATGACGTGGGAGGAAATGTATCAAACCTCACAAACAAGGTTAAGGAAGCAAGCTGTGGGAATACCAGGAAGAGAAGGCTTCAAAATACAGTGAAAAGAGTGGACAAAAATAATACGAAGATGAAATTATAACTGGAAGAAGTTTGGTAATACATATATAAGGGAGGGAAATAATTTTTGTTGATGAAATTAAGTTACTAGTATAGGAAAGCTTACGGAATACGAAGATTTGGAAGAGAAAATAATCGAATCATCTTTTTTATATACACTTAGGCAATCATGTGAAAGAAACAAGGGACCTCTACGAATCAACATAAGAAGAAAAAAAAGGAACTGAATGAAATAGATCTAGACCAATATACATACATACGTAAACATATACATACATACATACATACATATATACGTTGAAAAGACAAATGCTTGCAACAATAAAAGGAGAAGTAAGAAGTGAAGGAAAAGTTAAACAATTTCTACAACTTCAACAGCAAAGGTTACGAAAGAAAACGAACTTGAGCAATACAGAAAGTTGACAAGAAAAATATCGTTAAGAAAAAAATAATATCAGTAAAGAGCGAATTTCATGTTCATAAAGGAAGGACGTGTAACTAAAACCTTCCAAAAAAAACACCTTGCAATCACTCCAATGTATGAATATGAATGTATGAATAAACACACGTGACAGGCGAGCTAGGAAAAAAATAACAAATGAATAAATAAATGAATAAGTAAATAAATAAACAGAGGGATACATTAACATAACTATATAACGTTACATATTTGATAAGAAAAATACACACACACACACACACACACAGAATAAAAAAAAAAAAAAAAAATATCAAGGCTACACGTAAATGAATAATGAAAATCAATATGTATGACGAAAAATATAAACGAAAGAAAAAAAAAAAAAAAAAAAAAAAAAAAAAAGGGATACAGGTTCATATCCAATTACGAAAAAAAACTCAACTAATAAATAAATGCAGAAAAAAAACCAATATATATAAATAAGACAAAACAAAACAAAACAAAACAAAACAAAAAAACAGACCACCTCCCCACCCTCCCCTTCTGACCTCTGCAGCCATTCAAGGGGAAAAACAAACACACAAACACACAAACAAAAGCCCAAATCAAATAAACGAATAATAATACTAGATAAATGGAGCCAAACGGAGCACAAACAAACACACACACAAACAAACAAACAAACAAACAGACACACAAACAAACAGGAACACACAACACGTATGGAAACTTGTGGGAGATATATTTACATTGACTGAATTTCCCCATTTTAGGCTTAATCCCTAAAGTGAACACTGGATCGGGGAGAGGGGAGGGGAGAGGGGAGAGGGGGGAGAAGAGGGAAGAGGGGGAGGGGGAGGGGAGAGGGGAGAGAGGGGAGAGAGGGGAGAGGAAGAGCATGGTGCCGCTTTACGATCAATACGCTCTTATCTCAAACACACACACACACACACACACACACACACACACACACACACACACACACACACACACACACACACACACCGGTTCCCCCATCCACTAAAACAAAATAAAAAAGAAGAAAGAAAGAAAAAACACCTCTCCATTCCAACTTATTTTTCTCTTCTCACTCTTCTCCTCCTCCTATACCCTCACCCCCCCTTTCTCTCTCTCTCTCTCTCTCTCTCTCTCTCTCTCTCTCTCTCTCTCTCTCTCTCTCTCTCTCTCTCTCTCTCTCTCTTCCATCTTTCTTTTTGTTTTGTCTTTCCTCCAGCACAAGTAAAATTATCCTCCTCCTCCTACCCCCTCCCCCCCTTCCCTTACTCCCCTCCCTCCCTCCTCCTGGTCTTCCCATGGCTCCCGAAACACTATTTTAATTATGCTTAATGAGGTGAGATATTTTTACGGCTCCGAACTGACGGCGAAGGGCAATTCTGTGCCTCCGCCGAGAAGGGGATTACGCCCCCCCACACACCCCACCCAGCCGCCCTCCTACACACCTCCCCGTCGTCCCCCCACACCTCCACGCCCACTCTCAAAGCTTAAAAATCAACCCTTGTAGTCGGTTTTCCTAAGGCTGGTTTGCTGGTCTCTCTCTCACTCTCTCTCTCTCTCCCTCTCCCTCTCACTCCCTCTCCCTCTCACTCTCTCCTCCCTCCCAGGTGTTGTTAGCTCCCGCCCTTTTCTTTAATGATGATCACCTTCTTGCAACGAGGTCAATGAGCTGTAATGCCAAAAGGCTCGTTATCATAGTTGTTTACCTGACTTACTCATCCTCCTCTGTGTGTTGTGTTTAGATATAACTGTTGTTTAGATTATTAGTGTTATTGTTATTTCTATTGCTGTTGTTGTTGTTGTTGTTAGTAGTAGTAGAAGTAGATGTAAAAGTAGTAGATGTGGTAATAGTATTTCAGGTTTTTTTTTTAGTTTATGTTTTTTTTTGCAAATTTTGTCAATATTTGAGTATAGATTTATTTGTTTAGTGTTTATATTTATTTATTTATTTATTTATTTATTTATTTATTTATTTATCTACTCATTTATCTATTTATGTTCTTAAAGGTAGAAGTTTCGGGCTGATTTGACGTACGTGTTTCTATTAATTAAGAGTTTTTTTTTTTTTGGTCAATAATCGATATAATTACTAATTTTTTTTTTATTTGCAAGAATTTTTTCCTACATCATTAAGATTACAATTCCTTTCCAATATATATAATCATCCAGTTTTTTACGTATATATACATTACAGTAAATATTTAACATTTATTTAATATCTATTCAATGTCTACAGGCTATTATGTAGACTGTGTGTGTGTGTGTGTGTGTGTGTGTGTGTGTGTGTGTGTGTGTGTGTGTGTGTGTGTGTGTGTGTGTGTGTGTGTGTGTGTGTCTTTTAATCACGTTTAAAAAAAAAATAGACCCCCCTAAAAAAAATCAATAAATTCACATCGGAAAAAAAATTACACACACACATACGAAAAACCAAATTCCAGATAACTTGGCGGCACACAGACACTCATTGCTACTGTTGTGGAATCTATACAGTGGGCGGATGTGATGCAGTGTGTGGAATGCTGGGGTCTGCCTGCTGGATGGACGGGCGTGAGGTGGGGTGGAGACGGGTGGAAGGGGGCTGAGGGTGGTGGTGGGTGATGGAGGGAGGTGGAGGGGAAAGAGGAAACAGAATTGGGTATTGGCACATCTGCATGGTTGGGGGTTATTGAGGGAGGGAGGGAGGGAAAAAAAAGGGGGTTTTATGGAGGAAAGGTAGAGGTGTATAATTACCTTACAGTGTGGTGCAGGTGTGTTGGGGGTTGGGCAGCAGGGTGGGAGGTGGAAATGATTACAGGTGGATGTGTAAAAATAGAGGTGAGGGGAGGGGAGGCGTGTGGTGTGGGCGGTGGTGTTGTTGCGCAGTGGTGGTGTTAAAAAATAGAAGAAGAAAATAAGAAACATGATTGCGATAGTGGGCGTGTGGGCGTGTGTGGGGTAGGGAAACAATGGGACTCAGGGTAACGGGTGAAAAATGGAGTGAATGAAAAAAAATGTTTAAGTCAAAAAATACATCCACTCACACATGCATGCAAGTACACACACACACACACACACACACACACACACACACACACACACACACACACACACACACACACACACACACACACAAGGTGGTACCACGCCATAACGGAGCAAAAAATTGGAATATCGTTAATGCCAAATCAAATTAAAACTTTTTAATCTAAATTTCCAGGCAATTCCGTGAAGGCCGGAAGGAAAAAAAACAGAATAAAAAGAAAGAAAATACATATAAAAAGAAAAACACCCTCTCCCTCAACATTTTTTCCCCTCACTCCCACTCTTTCCCTCTCTCGTCTTTTTTTCCCCAGCAAAAGCCAACAATAGACTCTTTATTTCCCTCCATTTTCTAGGTCGCTCCTCGCCGCCATGTTGACGCCGGCGACGCCCTCCAACAAACACCAATTTCCTGCTAGACACACACACACACACACACACACACACACACACACACACACACACACACACACACACACACACACGGGCGCACACACACACACACACACACACACACACACACACACACACACACACACGCATACATACACATGCGCTTCATTCTGCCATCACACACACAAACACACACACACACGTAATCCGACACGTCCAAACACACACCGCTGAGGTTGAGTTTCCCAGACGTACACAACCTGAGGTTACCCGATCCATCACACACACACACACACACACACACACACACACACACGCACACACACGCACACGTACACGTACACGCACACACACACACGTACACGCACACACACACACACACACACACACACACACACACACACACACACGTGAAGCTGTAAAGTAGAATTCTGCTGCACCAGTTGAGGAACAATTGAACAAGAATCACCCAATAACGCGAATATTATCATCTTTCAGTCTCCTCTATTCTGTCAAAACACAATCTTACACTGTGTTATATTTACACAGGAGCACGAAGGAAGAACAGACAGCAACAGTCCAATTGGATGTAACGAGGCTGTCCGTGTGGCTACACTACTACTATAATATCTACTTGATAGAGACATAAGGACAACAAAGTGGAAGGCTCCTCCCCACCCATTCCTCCCTCCAGCCGAAGGTGGCCGGAATAGGAAGCGATACCATGTAGCATATACAAACTATCATGGAAGTTATATAGGAAAGTGAGTAAATAAACAAGACTATTCTACGGAAAGAAAAAAACCCCGCAGGAATGATATACTTGCTTTGGTGAACAGATGCTAAGTGCTTATCATGATCTTGATGTCATTGTTACGGGTGGCGCTTGTGAGATCGGTAGTTACATAGTAGTTTAAGTTTATTTTGTCAAAGCCATGCACAATTTTAAATACCTCTTTTGGATCCCCTCGTAGCCTACACATGATAACCCACATGACTAAGCCTCTGCTTCTTTCTCTTTCCCGCCAAACAAAACTAAATATCACATCCTATCAATCAAATTATAGTGATGTCTTTTTTCTCCCTTCACTACACGTGTCTGCCTCTATAAGCCTTCCCGTCCCCTCCCCTCCCTCACACACACACGGAAAAAAAGAAAAAAAGAAGGAAAATTACATCCAAAGCTGTAGTTCAAACACTTGCCGTCTGTCTGTAAGTGGAAGTAAAAACAGGGAAGGGAAAAAACCCACTTTATAAAAAAGTATCAAGAGGAAAAAAAAAAAAATTTCCAACCGAACCAGCGAAGAGGAAAGGAAAAAAGAATGACCAATCACCTAAGGGTTTCACATCACTAGTCCTTATAAAAGAAAAAGAGTGAGAGAGAGAAAAAAAAAGAAGAAGAGAAAACTGTGTGGAGGAAAGGGGAAGAATATCGCTGTCTACCCCTACCCTCTCTCCCCCTAACCCCCCCCTACATCCTACACGCCTCTGCCGGTCACTCGAGGTGTGTAGGTGTTTCCTGGTCTGAGTGAGCTAACTAGACACCTGAGACCTGGCTCGTGCCTCTCCAGCTACATCGACGCTTTCCTCCTCTTCTCCCCCCCTCATCTCCCCTCTCCCTCTGTTAACGGTTTCTCTATGTATGTTTATCTATTTGTCTGTCTGTCTGTCTGTCTGTCTGTCTGTCTGTCTGTCTGCCTGTCTATCTGTCGGTCTTAAGCTTGTGTCCACTTCTTTACTTGAAATAATCAGGTATACACATTTTATAAAGACACATACACATATACACACACACACACATACACACACACACACACACACACACACACACACACACACACACACACACACACACACACACACACACACAACCTCACCTGGCCGCTGGCTCACCACATGACGTAGCAGGACATATTCGCTTACCTGTTGAAGAAAAGAAAGAAAAAAACATTCAATCAGTCTTGCAATAACACAGGCAAAGACAACGATGAAACACGTTCAAATCTAGAGGCATGCAGCTAGTTTTGATTTCCTATATATATTTTTTTTAATGTGAATGGAGTGATATTAAGACCTGCAGTGTGAAAGGAAAGAGTGAAAAAAATCTACACGTAATGCCAATATGCTCCTTGAATAACCAAAAGTAGAATTAGTGTAGTAGAAGTAAAGTCCAGTTCACCCTTACAAGGTTATCTGGAATAGGAGCCTGAAATGATGTAGATTCTTGTAAAATTTGAGGTTAGGATGTTATTCGTATGGTCGGGTGGCGGTGCAGGTGAGATTACACAGGATGATAATTAATGGGGAGTAAAAAAAAGTGAAACAGGAGTTGTAACATAACAGGAGTAAGAAGGACTGATGGAAGGGTAAAAGAAGGTAGGAAGAGCAAGATTATTTTTTAGGCAGGTGAGGAGAGAAGAAGTTAAGGGATAATAATGCGTTTCTAGGAAGATGGAGGTATATTACTTTCTTCAGAACAAGAAAAGTAATAGACCGACTGCCAGGAAGTGTTAATAGGTTGTGTTCCGTGGGAGTGTGAGGGAATGTTGAGACGTGGAGGAAAAAAGCAACGAGTGAGGCAATGAAGGAAACACTGAATATTGTGAGATGGAGTGAAGAGAGGGGAAAAAAATGAGGTGGTGGACAGGAAATGAACTCGATTCAGCTCGAGATGTGGATTAATATTATCTTGCTAAGAAGGAAGAACATAAAAACGTAGGAATTGTAGCTAAAAAAAAGTTTATTTATCTATATTTTTTGTACTTCTATCGAGGGCGTCTATTGGATCACACTATCCTGTTGCACAAATATTCTCTTCTAATATGATGAA
>JAXIVD010009250.1:0-15779 GCA_036785275.1 Cancer borealis | reverse complement strand
ATATATATTCCGGATAGCATTTGTAGCTGACTGCAATATAGTACCATTTAAAATATGAAAGTGTTTTTTGCGTTTCAAGATACACTGATAGAAAATCTTATAATGCCAAGACTTTGCAGTATTTTATATATTAATCTCGTGATGAGTAAATGTGGAGATAATTTTTTTTTAATATGACCCAATTGATAGTTAAGATTCCATTCCTTGTTAAAGATCGTTCAAGTGTATCGGACGCAGCACGTTCATTTATTTTACTTAAACACTTGTATATTGAAGTGTTATTGTAATTTGACACATCACCTGGATTGTTACCTTAAGAAATAAGAATGACTTTAGGGACCATTAATCTTTTGGAAAAATACCAACTCGAGAATACATATTAAACAGTTTAGATTTAGTATGAGTCAGAGAGACACATTCTATATGCATGTCACCCAACCCTGAAGCAGACTATGCTATTGTTTTGATTATGGAGATAATTTTATGAAGCGTAGTGTCTCAAGGCAAACAATCAGGAGTAGTGTGACAAATAATACACGAGACACACCACACATACAGGTACGCAATACATTTACACATTAATGTTCAGTGGTTACTAAGTGAGTGTTGATATAATTGTTAATAGTATTGTAATCAGCAGTGTTCTATAGAGTGGCATTACTAGTAGTCATCACTTTGATCGTCTCTTTGTGAAGTTTACAAGTTCCAAAATTTAAGTGTTAGCATCGAATTTCGGTTTTTTTTCTTTCTTCATAGTGTTCATCGTGTTACTAAATTATTTATATTGTCAGCCAAATGTAATGTTTTCATTCAGTATTTCTTGAATAATTGGAGTCTTTCCCTAATGAGTTGAAAGAATTGAGCAGTGATTCAAGGTTTGCTTCTTTGTCCTTAATTGTTAATGGTTTAGCTAATGATAACAATTTTATCAATGACACTCGTTATAGCATCTGAAATTGCATTACATGAGGCATTGAGGTTGTCATCAAATTACTTTGGGCTGCTTTCTGCACAGCCTCACACCGATTGTACTGATCCACAATGATATTATTCCGATATAAAAATGATGATCTAATTTCCACAACAAGTCTCGTCTTTAAACAGATGGAATGAAGCGAAATGTTTGGTTACAACAGTTAGAAGAACATTTCCTCTTGAAACTAAATATATGTTATGTGTCCATATGTTGTACTGTTTGTTAACTTGTGATGGTTTATTAATACAAGGACAGTAACCACAGTTGATAAGGTGATCAATTATTCAAACTTCAATGTTCTGCTCTGAATAATCTAATCCATTAATATTAAAGTTAGCGGTAAGAGTACAAGTTTTTTCTGCCAGAGCTATACTTTTGAGAGGATTTCCTGCCTATCAATAAATGAGTGAATGTTTCCACTAGGCCTACGAAACACTGCAGCATCACCACCTCCAGTCATCCACACTTACACTTACACACACTATACACACACCACATTACCAACACAACAGACAGTCACATCCTACCCCCGAATAACAATTAAAATTACGTTACATCTTATCTTTCATTATCCTGATCAATTATGTGTTAGTTTTCCAATAGCTACATAGGATCGCTTCTTATCCAGCCTCTGGGGATGGGTTGGTGGCAGGGTTGCCGTTGAAAAAAACAACCCTCAGAAAAACATAAAAAAAACACTCAAAAAAACTCAGTCCAAGTGGTTTTTTTGGTTTTTAAAAAACATATTTAACATAAAAAAGAAAATATATTAATTATATAAATTACATCAAACAGGGGTTTTCTTTTAATCTTGAGCTTAAGTTCATGGTCTCATTTTCTTATGTTCTAGTTGTTACTTTGATATAAAGGATAAGGAAAGAAGATTGATAGTGTGTGTGTGTGTGTGTGTGTGTGTGTGTGTGTGTGTGTGTGTGTGTGTGTGTGTGTGTGTGTGTGTGCGCGTGTGAGACATACTGCATACATAATATATATACATATATTATATATATATATATATATATATATATATATATATATATATATATATATATATATATAATTATAAAGGTTATAAACAGAATATGTCAAACTACTAAAAAAAAAAAAAGTATTTGAGAGCCGAAAGAACCGGTTCTATTGAGTGAACGTGAACTAGAGAACCGGCTCCCTGAAAAGAGCCGGAATTCCCGTCACTACTTCAGATAACACTTCAAACCTTTTATTTCACTCTAGATTACTTTCTAAATGCCTGTTTAAACTGATTTACACACACACACATATATATATATATATATATATATATATATATATATATATATATATATATATATATATATATGAAGAAAAAAATAAAATAAAACCCAAAAAACGAGTGTGTTGTTTTTTCTCATAAAAAACCCGGGTTTTTTCCAACTTGGTTGGTGGGGAGGAGTCTTCTACTGTATTATCCTTTCCCTCATACTATTAAATTAGATGAAGGCAAGTGAACAGCCTAGTAAGGACTTGAAGGTCTGTTGCTGCTTGTGATATACTTTGTAATCCTTTATCGTCATCCTCCTCCTTCTTTTACCCTCTCTCTGTTCTTCTATTTTCTCTTCCTCTTCCTCCTTCTCTTCTTCTTCTTCTTCTTCTTCTTCTTCTTCTTCCTCCTCCTCCTCCTCCTCCTCCTCCTCCTCTTTGTGCTGCAATACGTGCGAAAGAATTGACCCAAACAAACAAATAAGTCAACAAAAACAAAGACTTGAGAGAAAAGAGAGACAGACAAGATGCGCCAGAGCCGTGCCGTGGGGGCGTTCCTGTGTGTTGAATAATATGCAGCAGCGGCAGGCAGCGGCACCCTAACTGAGAACGTTGTGTTGCAAGTGACCGGGCAGACACAGGGGCTTAAAGTGTTGCATATTTTAGCAAGTGTTTCCAGCAAATATCACTCACGTGCAATATTTAACATAGCACTTGTAGATAAATTGTCCATAAATCGTTCCCAACAGTAGTGATTCAATATAAGACAAAGAGGCTTAGGTGATGGTGGCAGTTACAGTATTAATGGCGGGAAAAACATCGGCCTCGGCTTGGTAAAGGTGTGCGTACGAGTGTGTGGCACAAACCTATCACTCCTATGACTGAACAGTACACATACAAACCTACACTACACACACACACACACACACACACACACACACACACACACACACACACACACTCTTGCCTACAAACGCAGTGGTGTATCCTTAAACCTATATAGTATAAACGTTATCAAACAAACTAAAATGATAAGTAACTCATCTACCATTACGTTTGTGTATTGAGGTCGTTGACTGGTGGTTTGAGGTCCAACTGGCTTCAAACAATGTCTTTGAGGTTATCTACACTGTTTCGTTTTTCCTGAGCTTAATATTGCCTTCCAGGAGCAGGTACAAGTGGGTAGTTGAGGTGACACGCCCCTCAGGACCAACATTATCTTCACTTCCTTCCATCATTAACACAGGATCGGCGACCGTGACCGAGAGATTGCGGGAATGGAGATTCGTTTCCCTGTTTAACGTCGATTCGCGGGGAAGGGTCAGAGATATATATATATGAGAGAGCAAGAGCGAGAGAAAGAGAGAGAGAGAGAGAGAGAGAGAGAGAGAGAGAGAGAGAGAGAGAGAGAGAGAGAGAGAGAGAGATAGATAGATAGATAGATAGAGAGAGAGAGAGAGAGAGAGAGAGAGAGAGAGAGAGAGAGAGAGAGAGAGAGAGAGAGAGAGAGAGAGAGAGAGAGAGAGAGAGAGAGAGAGAATATATATATAATGTGTATGTTCCCCTGGTCCCATACCGTGATTCACTTTGGACAAAATCAGTCCTTCCACACAATTACTGTATATCTAACTAACCAAACCTCATCTTAACCTTCCTAAAACCATTCGCCCATCCCAACATTACATTACCCAAACGTGAAGCTAGTGCATTATTACCGTACTACACCCGTCCCGCCATGCAAGAGACCTGTGTGATATACGTGTTACCTATTGCATGTGGTAAGCGGTGTCGTATTTACTTTCCGTCTTGAATGATTAAAAAAAAGATCAATGATGGGGATTGAGGTTGTGTCTGTTCAGGTTAGTACATCAGGTACATCACGATGGATATACCTTTTTAGAATCGAGTTTAAAAGTGTTTTACATTAATTTGCTTTAATTTCAGCTCGCAAAAGAGGTTAGGTAAGGTTAGGTTAGGGCAGCCACGTTTGGTTGACTGAATCCCTTTGGTCTTGCACTCCAACCCAACAAATGGTGTAAATGTTTAAAATGGATGTCAAGGGTGGGAGTGAGTCTTCCAGGGGCGAGTCAAACAAGGGGAGCGATAGGGCGGTGCATGTAGGTACGGGAAGACGCATGCGCACTAGAGGGGGGACGCGACATGACACTAACCCCCTCCTCCAACCATTTTTCACTTTCCTTTCTAAAATTGAAGAAAAAAGAAAAAGAAAAAAGGAGGAAAGCAGAAGGAAGGTTCACAGCCTGCCAACTCAACAATCAGACTAGGCCTACAACTTCTTATTAGGCTCATCAAGCATTGTGTGAAAATGTTCCTATGAAGGCTACGTACTGGCTTTTCAGTGTTACCAAGGAGGAGGAGGAGGAGGAGGAGGAGAAGTTAATCATATTTTTACTTCTATCCCTTGCATTTCTTATAAACGATGAAATTGCTAATAATCAAATAAATAGATCAAATAATCTTTTCACTGCCTTTACTGCCTCTAATTCTATATATATATATATATATATATATATATATATATATATATATATATATATATATATATATATATATATATATATATAAACAAATAATAAATAAAATGTGTCAGCCATCTATAAATTTTCTTCTTTTTATATATTTGCTGCTTCAAGACCAACCATTTCAAGGATGAGTAACATGAAGCCGTAAACCGAACCTTTACGAGTGAAGCTTCGAGAAGGTGTTTGGCGTCCTCTGAACACCGTCTCGGGTTCCTCCCTAACTCTACCTTTCCGGGATGACATAAAAATATCGAAAATCTTTAACCCAGCAGCCTTTTCACGCCCACCACCCACCTCTCCACTCCCTTCCACTTACTCCACCCATCCCACACACACTGAAACACATCCACTTAGAGTAACAGGCACAGTCCGTTAAATTAGCATGTTACAGTAGGTGTTTTTGTATTTCCAGTTAGTCTATAAATGAGGTCAAGTTACGTAATTGAAGTCAGGTCAAGATGGTTTGTTAGGTCACGACATGTACATGAGAAGAGTTTTGAAGCTAAGGAAGGAAGGTCAATAACATAATAATAATGTGTTGTTCTTGGTGTAAATTATAACAAACACAAGTTTCTACGAGTTTGTTAAGGTAGGTTAGGAAGGTAATAATATAATAATGAATATAATAATATAAATATAACAAATGAATATAATAAATGAATATAATAAATATAAATATTAATATAAGAATATAATGATCAATAATTTGGCGATATTTCAAATTTTTATACATTTTCCTGTCACCAAATATTTTCTAGAAAGGTGAAGAAATAGCCCTCTTCAACCCTCCCTATTGGTGGAGTCTGTCCCTTTTTTTCATCATAACATAAAGAAAACTGAAGTGAACTGAAGAACAGCTCTTCTTGATCATTTTGAGTCTCTTTCATCCTTATGTAGTATTTTTTCCTTTTCATGAGTTAAGCCAAACAAGTTGACTAGTGTTATGCTGAGGTGTATAAATGCAAGGTTACACCTGCTGGTAGCCTAGTATAATTTTCACAATCTCTGCTGTTTATATTAAGTTAGCTATAAACAAAATTTATTCAAGAATTATTGGAAGGTTGTGAGTGCTAATAATTTATAATCACCTAACTATGTATGTCTGCTTGTGAAAATAATACAAGCGTTTTAACTTTGGTTTCTCTGATATATGTATCTAATCAGGACTTGAAATTATCTATGGTTTTTAAGCTAACTTTTTTGGCTGGGAGTCTGTTCCATTGATCAAAAACTCTAACAATTTAGTATGACTTACAACCAATTGTGTTGCATATTCATACTTTAATTTCATGCTGTTACTTCTTATCAATGTCACATTATTCATCTTAAAAAATATGTCTGAATTAAATTTATCGAAATTGTTTAGAATTTTGAAGACTTCAATCATGTGTCCCTTAATTTTAACTTCACTTGTGTAGAAAGAACATGTCCAACTGCTTTAATCGTTCTTCGTATAATTTACTCAATGTAGGAATGTGTTTGGTCGCTCGTCTCTGTATTCTTTCCAGCAAGTTTTCGCCTTTAATGTAGTTCGGTGACCAGAATTGAATCGCGTAATCTAAATATGGCCTCACAAATGCCGTATAAATTTTTCCATTACTTTGTAAAATTTCTTGAAATTAGATCTAACATCATATTCACTTTCTTACTTGCAGCTGTGCACTGATCACTCATTTAGAGATTATTACTAATAATTACTTTAAAATATTTTTCTTGTTTAAGGCTCGCTTCACATGAGTACTTTTACCAGCGATGGAAAACCGCCTGGTTTAGAAATCCATTAAGTTCAATCAAACCCTTAACAGGGTGCCCAAGCGGCTAGATTCCCGCGCAGTAGAAATCCAGTCACCACAAGCACTGCTAAACCATGCGTTGATGAGCGTTCTAGAATACTGTTGAAGGCTATGGAGTACTTCAGACAGACAGTTATTTTCCGCGCTGCAGCTGTGGTTCATCTGTGGCAGAGGCGAGTGAGGCTTGCTCCACACAAGCCTGGCGGGCACTGTGTGATGGGTCTGATTGAGCTTAGGCTCGCTTCACACGAGGTTTTTTTCTTGCACGGGAAAACCGCCCAGTTAAAAATCTATTAAATTCAATCAGACCCGTCACACAGTGCACACGCGGATAGATTCTCATGTGGCAGAGATTGACTCACCTCTGCCACAGATGAACCACAATTGTCGCACAGGAAATAACCGTCCATCTGAAGTGGTCCATAGCCTTCAACAGCATTCTAAAACCCTCATCAACGCACGGTTCAGCAGTGCTTGTGGTGGCTGAATCTTTGCTGTGCGGGAAGCTAGCCGCTTGGGCACCATGTGAAGGATCTAATTAAACTTAATTGATTTCTAAACCGGGCGGTTTTCCCTATCTGAACAAAAACGCTTGTGTGAAGACATGCCTTACATCAATGAGGTCCTGATCTGGCATCTTATATTCAAAATTATGGATTTTTGTTGGTAATCTGCATAACTTTACATTTATTTGTATCAAAAGACATTAACCATTTCTCGCTCCTATTGATTAGTTTATTTTGGTCATCCTGAATTTTATCGCAGTCTTCAGAGCATATTAATTTACCGAGAAATTCTGTTACTTTTAAAACAAGATTACTTTCTAAATCATTCATTCCCAAGACCAATTTTCTTCTTGACATGGCTAGATTTCTGTAGCTGTTGTAATATTCTCATGATATTCCCACTTGACAAGTCCCTGGGTTGTACGGGTTCCTCTGAAGTCAGTTGTAAGTTATGGAAAATTCCACGGCACTTTATCCATGGTGGGCCTGGGTATGGGGTAGCCGTGGTGTGAATACAGGTAGGTTTTGGAATGCAGGATATTGAGGTGTCTCAGTCCAATCAGTAATAAAGCATTCATCATCTTTCTGTTCAACTTAAGGTTTTCACAATATCTTGAAGGGTTTAGCGGTTAGCGACACATCTTGTACATGTTCATCTATTTTGAAGCATTATTTTTTTGTGTCTTGGAAGCCCTGCCCGCCATGCAACCCCAGTTTTGAATTGAGGCGCCCAGCTGGATTGGATTGCCTACTATGACTAACGAACACCATCTGTCCAGGAGTAATGCAGCAAAGATTGTTGCTAATATAACCACAGCATAAATCCATGTTATCAATGCTTGGTGTGGTCTAGAGGATACCAATGTGTTTGTTGACTGTATTTTGTGAGGCTTTCAGTTCCTGTCCTGAGGAAACCCATCATTACCATTACCTTGGGGGAGTCCTTTGGAGCAGGCATCAGATTCACAGATAGATAGACCAATCACTTCTAGTTATATAATATTTACTTTTTCATATTTGCCTCAACATTTTTACAATGGTTCATCACTGTTGATAAAGTTTAGGTTTTACAGCTTCAATAGAGAATGTATTTGCTCCAAGGCTATATGTACATTTGTAAAATTAATTGAAAATACTGTGTAATGGTTTACTTTTTTTCATTCTTCAAAAATTAAACACCTGAAAAGTCATACAGAAGTAAACAAAACCCTTGTTATAAAAATATTCAAGTTTAACTACACTGAAATATCTATCCTGCACATGAACTTTCCTTTATATTTTCACTATATTTTACTATTTTCCGTACATTTGCAATTACTGTTGATGGTGTCAAATTGCAATTCAATCGTTCACAATCAAGCAAAATAAATACAGTTAGGTTGTAAAGGCTTAGTGAGACCACACCTTGAATATGCCAATCAAGTTTGGTGCCCACACTGGAAAAAGGACATTGATTTAATTGAAAATGTACAGCGAAGAGCTACAAAATTGCTGCCAGAGCTACGTGATTTGGAGTATAAAGATTGACTCAAGAAAATAAACCTGCCCACGCTGTCCTACAGAAGATCTCGTGGAGATATGATAGAAACATATAAAATTGTAACTGGCAAATATGATGAGGACTGCACTGAAGGACTGTTCAGGATGAGAGAAGATGATAGCACCAGGGGGAACACCAGAAAGATATTCAAGAACTATTCAAGACTTAATATAAGAAAATATACCTTTGTTAATAGGGTTGTGAACTGTTGGAACAGTCTTCCAGAGTGGGTGGTGAATGGGGCCAACGTGCGTGTATTTGAAAAGAAATTGGATAAATACTGGAAAGATCAAGAGCAAAAGTATGACTATAAAGCACCAATTGTGACCACCACCACACACGGCCACACAGCTGATAATAGTGGGGCTTTTGAACTGGAGTCACAGGCGTAATGCCTCTTCCAGGAAGATCTTCTGTGAGTATTCTGTGAGTAAAGGCTACAATACTAACCAGGTTTGGAATCCCTATAAGTCAAAGGACATCAAAAGTAGTGAAAATCTACAGAGGAGAGTCACAAAATTAATCCCCACACTAAAAATATTGACTTATGAGGAAAGTTTTAAAAAAATTTACCTTCCTACATTAGTTTATAGAAGAGCCAGAAGACATAATAGAAACATACAAGATTTTGAGTGGGATTGATGATATAAAAACATGTGAAGATGTTTATAACTCAAGAGAACACAAATGGTTTACGGTCATTTCGCCCACATTGCCAATTCGCCCACATGTCAACCTATCCTAACATAACCAACCTAACCTAATCTGGGCGAAATGACTCCAGTGTGGGCGAAGTGACTCCATTGTGTGGGCAAAATGACCTGTTTGCGAAATGACTCCATAGTGTGGCGAATTGGCAATGTGGGCGAAATGACCGGATACCCCAGCTGGCACTATTCTGCTGCTTAGACAATAGTGTGTTCATATATTATTTACCCTTTACACTCGCAATCAAGTGGGCAGCGTCTACAATGTTTTAGATGACATTATCAGCTGACTGGCGCCTGCTGGACAGACTTGCCGCTCAATGCGCATTGAAACGACTGTCTATATACATACACTACTTATTATTCCCACTTATATTAATTATTAAGCGTATCATTCTGAAAGTTCTGTTTAAAGCGGGTTAACACAATATTTACCCGTGTTTTGCCTGATAAACTGTTTGAAGTATTCGGGTCCTAAGGCGACAGTCAGCCGCCCACCACTACCTCAGCACCATTACCACCACCACTACCTCAGCACTCACTGATACACCTTTTAAAATGAAACTAAACAGTAATTCATAAGCCTAACACCATGTAATCCACAAGCATATCCACTATTCTTATTTTTTCTGGAAGTACAGAGTAATCACATTATATACTGAACCAGAAGTTAAATAAGACATGAATATAAACACGCATATTGGATTATTCCAAGGGTGGGGGACAAGGAGCTGCCTCGTGTAGGTCATTAACTGGCCTCTTGCAGTCTCCTCATTTCTTATGTTATGCTCTTACGTACATAGCCCAGAATGCATGAACCAGTTAAGAACATTTTCAAACTAACCCTAACGCCACATATATAACATTATAATCAACATTCGTGAATCAACATAACCGGCTTTAACCCAAAACTATTCTGTACTCACATTTCCTTCCTTCCTCGGCGTAAAATGTTCCCGCCATCACTCTTGCCCTTCCTCCTCTTTACGTAATATTTCTGTCATGTCCTTACACTGTCTTTTTACTACTACATCGTCACACACGCACACACACGCCACGCTGAACATAAACATAATCTCTTCTTCTTCTTCTAGTGAAATGTAAGCCACGCAATGAAGAAAAAAGATAATTTGGATGCGCAAGGGGATGTAGAAATTTTAATAATATTTCATAATACTGACCCTCTAAGTCCAAGCAACAGTAAAATTCATACTGGTAATTAATTCATACACTAAAAATAAGATTGCAATTATTAATCCGTTTCAATTTACTTATTGCAGCTTTTTTTTTCTGTCAAAGTGATGGCATTCCACCTTCCTTCCTTTTTTCCTTCCAACAAGACAAATAGGCAAAAAATAATGACAAAATTATATACTAATAAAAACAATAAGTAGCGAAGGGAACACCTGAACAATAAAACAAAATTAATGTAGTCTTTGAAAAGGTATACTGCACGGCCTCATCAAATTCCCATGAAGAAGAACCCGACCACGTGTATACAAGTTTTTACCTGTTCAGTGTGTGTGTTTCGAAGCATTCAACATAATAATACCTTGCTGAGTTCCTGTCACTCCTCATAGACATAGTTATTGTTACATAGTGTCACCAGGAAGGACAGACGCCTGCACGCCTTTCAACACCAACACAAGCAAGGGAACACATAACACCGCTGAGGCAAGGTAAATTGTTGATCAAATGTTACAAAATGGACACCTTCTACACCAATTTTACGTCCAGTTTCACCCCACCAACGATTTTCTTTTGCGTCTTGTGTTTTTCTGTTGATACATTTTGTGAATTGATTGATTTTCCAGGTTAAGTTAGGTTAGTGAATATGGCGCATCAGAAAATAGTTGGTTAGGTGAAACTGGAAATTGCCCCTTTCAAACCACATTTATTCCCTTGTTACACACACAATTTGGTATTCATTTATATATTTCTACATTACCTGTTTAATTATGAGGTGGTTTTCTTATTACATTTTCCATCGCAGATTCCTACTTTGTGAGCTATTCATTGTTGGGGCAGGCAGGTACACACGTGGTTCTATCTAAGAAGAAGCGAGAGTGTGCATTGGTCGTGCGTGGATAGGGAATTGTTAGGTTATATGGTATCCGGTCATTTCGCCCACATTGCCAATTCGCCACACTATTGAGTCATTTCACCCACAGGTCATTTCGCCCACACAATGGAGTCACTTCGCCCACACTGTGGAGTCATTTCGCCCAGGTTAGGTTAGGTTGACATGTGGGCGAATTGGCAATGTGGGCGAAATGACCGTAAACCGGTTATGTTAGTGATTCTGGCATCTTATTGTTAGCGTAAATCATTGTATTTCGTCTTCCCCCAAGAACCACGCATTCCCACGGGTCTCCATAATGCGGGTGATGATATTTAAGAATATATGCATTTGCGACGGAAGTTCATGTCAAAATCATTCGAAATGGATCAAAATTTATACAAAAAGTATTGTATTTATATCCAGGTGCATTCTGGTGAAGTTGTGTGAAAATTTACCTTTTTTTTATTGTTTCCTGAACGGGCAATTTTACCATACCCAGTGGATTGGTGGTATATACAGTGTGTGTGTGTGTGTGTGTGTGTGTGTGTGTGTGTGTGTGTGTGTGTGTGTGTAAATTAAAAAATATTTTTACGGTATTCTGACGAGGATGAACACTTAAACGTCTAAATTCAGATTCGTGAAGTTAGGTTAGACTTAGTTTGGTTTTGTTAATATAGGTTAGATTAGATTGATTATGGTTAGGTTATGGTAGATTGACTTAACTTAGGCTGTTAGATTTAGTTTGGTTTAGCTTGGTCAGGTTAGGTTAATGTAGGTTAGGTTATGTTAAATTAGGTTAGGTTGATTTTGAAAAAAACAAAAACAAATAGTGCCATTGTTAGATTAATCTAATTTGGGTTGTTAGATTTAGTTTGGTTTAGTTTGGTCAGTTTAGTTTAATTTAGGCTAGGTTAGGTTAGGGTGACTGGCAGGGTTGTGTGTGTGTGTGTGTGTGTGTGTGTGTGTGTGTGTGTGTGTGTGTGTGTGTGTGTATTTGTGGGTGCTACTTTGGCTTGTTATCTACGTGTCATGAATCTACTTTGGTATGCAATCTACACTTTATATTGCGAGTGAGTGAAATTGAAGGTCCTACGAGGAGAGGAAGGACAGTTGTAAGATGGAAGGAAAGGAGGACACTATTCTATACATTTTTGACGTAAACTTCATACTTTTCGAGTCATTCAAAATAACATGATTTCTGCCAAAAAGTCAAATAGGTGGAAAACGTTAGTTAGGTTAGGTTAGGTTAATATTTCAACACAACTCATGGAAATTGGTACCAAGGGGTTCTCGGGCATGCTGATCATGAATCTGGAATTAGTTTTGTCCTTACTATAATATTTGGATTTTCCATTTTGTGGCCCGTAAATTCCACCAGAATTGAGGTCGAAAAAGGTTTTCCCATTTTACTATGTAAATATTAGTCTTAAAGGAAAATTGTATAGGAGTAAAGTTATGGAGTTTGGTTATGTATATCTCATAAAGTCATCGTCTTTTCAATAACTCAAATACCTATGAAGAAAATTAAAATGTTATGAAAGAAATGAAGACATAACACTTTACACTCCTACACCTGTAATTAAACTCCAATTGAATTCTAGTATAGCTCAATAAAACGAACGTCTCTTGCTATTTCTTTTATATTCTATATGTTTTTTACGTAAACCCCATATATTTTGAGTTATTTCAAAATATGTGATTTATCTAAACAATTCTAAGGGTGTACCCTACAAAATTTCATGAACATTTCCACACCTCCGAATCTCATGAAAATTGGTACAATGAGGTTTTAGATTATGCTGAACACGAATCTGGCCTTATTTTTCTGATTACTATAATATCAAACTGTATTTCACCATTGCTTGCCTAGAAAAAAATGCATAATACTTTTTACACTCCTACATCTATTATTACATTCCAATTCAATTTCATTATAACTCAATAGAATGAACGTCTACTTTGGTATGCGATCTAGAGGTTAGGTTAGGTTAGGTTAGACTAACCTAACTATTTCAATTACATTTTCTTTGTTATATATATATATATATATATATATATATATATATATATATATATATATATATATATATATATATATATATATATATATGTTATAATAAGTTATACTATGTAGATATCATTCCAAAATAAAACTTGTACGGTGTAGATACTTTTTCCTAGTAGATAACAAGCCAAAGTAGCACCGTATTTGTGACTGGCAGGGTTGTGTGTGTGTGTTTGTTTTATTTGTAACTGGGAGGGTTGTGTGTGTGTTTATTTGTTTTATTTGTGACTGGCAGGGTTGTGTGTGTGTGTGTGTGTGTGTGTGTGTGTGTGTGTGTGTGTGTGTGTGTGTGTGTGTGTGTGTGTGTGTGTGTGTGTTTGTTTTATTTCCTTGCATTCTGTCATGATAAGCATTGTTTTATTTAGATGGCCTTAACATTTCAACGCTCTATCAAACTTTTTAACTTTCTGTCATGGTAAAAATTTTTTTAGCTGGTTTTAATGTCCTTTGTATATTGTATTGTATTGTATTTTGTTAATTAGGACCAAATTTAACCTAACTATAAACGTATTTATTTCATCATACATCCTAGAAATCTTTTAAGGAATATCCTCTTACTATTCAACCAAAGGAATATTATATTATATGCCATAACAAAAAAAATATATATATAGACAACAATAAGTGGGTAAGAAGGATTGTATCGAGACATATCAACTGAAACCAAAATTAAATTGAAAATCTGGTGAAAAAATGTCAAAGAGAGGCTTCATGTTTTTGTGGTGTTAAAGTGCATTTTCATCAGCTAATTAATAATAGGCTTTATTTGTGGTGAATTACATGTATTTCTACGAAGGATTAATTAATGACACCTTGAAGGAAGAAACTATTGGTTGTGTTTTGTGATGAGGAAGAGAAGGAATCCTAGATAACACCATCTTCCTTACTAATAGAATTGATAAACACTTGAATAGAACCAAAAATCATAACGTTTTGTGGAAAGACTTGAACTAGAAAAGAGAATAATCAAGTTTTATAGTAAGAGGAGAAAAAGTAAATGAAAAAAATAGAGATGGAAAATTTTAATGTTTTGTGGCAAGAGGAAGATAAGAAATAGAGGAGAAATCTTAATGTTTTGTGGTAAAAGGAAGAAGACTGGAGCTTGAACATTGAATAATAAAGTTTTGTGATAAGAGTAAATACTTATTGTGCTGAACCAGGAAGACTAAAGCAAAGAATAACCAGATAACAAGCAACTGTGGTGATTCAGATGCTTCTTAGTTGTGCATCTTTCAGGTCTCAGTGTATCATTATTTCACTGTTACATTGTTTCTTTATTTCCTTCCATGTGTTTAGTTTGAGTTCGCACACCCTTGTAATTCAGTTATTAAAGGTGACTTCATTGTTCCCACCTCCGCTGCAATCTCTTAATAATAATAATACATATATACTTTATTTAGTTTTTTTTTGTGTAATACAGAAAACAAACTTGCTCTGGATTTTTGTTTTCACTTGTTTTTCTCTTACCTTATGGTGACGAAGGCCTGGACTTTTATACTCTTGCAACAGCTACTAATTACTAATAATACTCTTCAATAAGTGACAATGTGGAATCAGAAGTCTATTCAAGTACCAGGAAAAATAAACCCTAGTGATGAAAAACAGAAATCTTAGTAATGATGGAAAACTGGTTATTCTTTGGTGTAATTAATAGGAAGAAACACTAATTACAACGGAAAAGCTTTGATCAATAATAAGAGAGTGTTGTAAAGGGGAATGAAGGCACTTGTCTCTTAGCTCTTAATGTCACGGGAGCCTTGTATTTGTTACCAATTTATCGCCTTGAAGTTAACGTTATGAGTCAATAGAAAGGCTGGGATCACACATTCACGACTTTGAACCGCGGCGGACAGCAACGCTTGAATTTTCCAAATTCTTGTCCATCTTATATGAAAATTGGCCGATGGCTCGCGATATGTTTGTAATCGTGGAACACTGGTAGGGTATAAGGACTGAATTACGACTCAATTACGACGTTATGCGACCGTCGCATAATACTGAGATGGCAGGTGGTGGCATGGGTGATGATGTAGCATCCTCCTCCTGACAAGGGAAATCAGTCTTGGTTTTCTTTGCCCCAGCTTTCTTGTCCTTCCTTTCCTTCACCATCTTGAAGAGTGTTTGGAGAAGTGCTTGCTGTGTGGGACTAGAGTAGACCAGCTGGGCCAATTACTAACATATATCATATATATATCGTATATGTATCATGGTCTATCATAGAGTGGCTTGATGCAGCGTTGCCACATGGAGACAACGGTTTTTATGATGCCGATGATGTCAGACGACACACGATTTTTCGTAGATAATAACGATGGTCACCATTGAATCTTTATTGTACCACAATGAAC
>JAXIVD010009249.1:0-15780 GCA_036785275.1 Cancer borealis | reverse complement strand
GTACCTAGATTTTGATGCCCTACAGGTAAGGTTAGATTAGTTAGATTTAGTTAAGTTAAGTTAAGTTAAGTTAAGTTAAGTTAAGTTAAGTTAAGTTAAGTTAGGTTAGGTTAGGTTAAGTTAGATTAGAAGCCTTATTTTTATTTTTTTTATTTATATTTATTTTATTTATTTATTTATTTATTTTTACTCTACTCAGGTAAAATTAATTAGTTTTATACCTGTAGAAATGTTTATAAGGTAAGGTTTATATTTTTCATTTGTTTATTATTCTATTTTTTTTTTGTTTATATAGGTAATTAGATGTTTTTTTAATTAATTAGTTAGGTTAGGTTAGGTTAGGTTAAGTTAAGTTAGGTTAGGTTAGGTAAGGTTAGGTTAGGTTAGGTTAGGTTAGATTAGGTTAGGTTAGGTTAGGTTAGGTTATGGTTAGGTTAGGTTAGGTTATGGTTAGGTTAGGTTAGGTTAGGTTAGATTAGGTTAGGTTAGGTTATGGTTAGGTTAGGTTAGATTAGGTTAGGTTAGGTTAGGTTAGGTTAGGTTAGGTTTAGGTTAGGTTAGGTTAGGTTAGGTTTAGGTTAGGTTAGGTTAGGTTAGGTTATGGTTAGATTAGGTTAGGTTAGGTTAGGTTAGGTTAGGTTAGGTTTAGATTACGTTAGGTTATGGTTAGATTAGGTTAGGTTAGGTTAGGTTAGGTTATGGTTAGGTTAGGTTAGATTTAGGTTAGGTTAGGTTAGGTTAGGTTTGTTTATATAGGTAATTACATGTTTTTTTGATTAATTAGTTAGACACCTGTGAGTTAATTAGTGTATAGGTGAGGTTTTTTTTTTTTTTGAACACCTGTTAATCTTTCTATTATGAATGATATATATGGTTAATTTTTTTTATTTTTCATATTTTTATTCATTTTAGATTTTTCATTTATTTTCATATTGTTGATTTTTATTCATTATTTTTCTATATATATATTTTTTTCTTCTTCATTCATTCATTTTTTTTTTTTTATTAAATTTTCTCTTCTTGCATTCGCTTTCTTTTCCTTTTCTCTCTCTCTTTTTTTTTTTTTTTTTTTTTTTTTTTTTTCTCTACTTCTTCCTCTATATTCGTGTTTTCTCTTTTCTCTCTCTCTCTTTCTCTCCCTTCTGTTCCTCTTTTCTCTACTTTCTCTTCTTTTTCTCTCTCTCTTACTTCCTACGCTTTCTTTCTTTTTTTTTTTTTTTTTTTTTTTGCATTAGTTCCTCTCTTTATTATTTTATTTTATTCTTTATTTCTCTTTCTTTATTTTCTTTATTTATTTTTTTTTTCCTTCCTCTCTCTTTATCATCTCTTTCTCATTTCCTTTTCGCATTCCAGTTGAGAGAGAGAGAGAGAGAGAGAGAGAGAGAGAGAGAGAGAGAGAGAGAGAGAGAGAGAGGAGAGAGAGAGAGAGAGGAGGGGAGAGGAGAGAAAGAGAGAGAACAAAAAGATAATTGAGGAGGGAAGTGACAGGAACCACCCTTTTGTGTGACCTTGAGAGAGAGAGAGAGAGAGAGAGAGAGAGAGAGAGAGAGAGAGAGAGGGAGAGAGGGAGAGAGGGAGAGTTGGGAGAGAGAGAGTTAGGTAAAGCAAATATTTCTCTTAAGTAACATTTTTTTTCTCTCTCTCTCTCTCTCTCTCTCTCTCTCTCTCTCTCTCTCTCTCTCTCCTCTCTCTCTCTCTCTCTCTCTCTCTCTCTCTCTCTCTCTCTCTCTCTCTCTCTCTCTCTCTCTCTCTCTCTCTCATAAATTTTCTCCTCCTTCCCTCCAGCTTCTAACTTTCTCTTCATCTTGTAGTCACTCTCTATTCTTCCTTAGTACTCAAGCTCCCTTCCTCCTCCTCCTCCTCCTCCTCCTCCTCCTCCTCCTCCTCCTCCTCCTCCTCCTCCTCCTCCTCCTCCTCCTAACAAAGGCTGGGCAGCGGAAGTCTCTCGCCCGCGGCAGGAGGGGAAGGAGGGTGCGGGGAAGGGGGGGGGGGGGGGCGAGGAGGAAGGGGAGAGTTTAGCTAATGTTCACGTGGTCTGCCACACACACACACACACACACACACACACACACACACACACACACACACACACACACACACACACACGCACACACACTAAGGCTGTCCCTTCCCCCAGGTGGCCCTGACGCGGCTGGACCACTCCCCGCAGAAGGGCAAGGGTTGTGTTGGGCGCAGCGGGGCACTCAGTCACCGCCGCCCACCCTCCCGCGGGTCACGACGCTCCTCGGCAGACAGTCTTCACGCCCTCCAGGACCAACACGACCTACACGACTACGATCACGACCACGACCACGACCCCTTCCGAGGACCTTCCGGCGCCGCGGGTGGTGAACATTGAGGTAAAACTTGAGACGCCCTTCAAGGAGCAGCCTGCGCGCCCCCACCTACCCGAGGGCGGGGAGGGAGAGTGTGTTGGTCCGCGCCACGCCCCGCGGCACCACGACGCCCGCCAGGAGGTGCGGCGCCGCCTGCTGCAAGGGTGTTCCCGCAGGACGCCCCGCGGAGGATCCAACCCACACCTCACCACCGCCGCCACCGAGGCTGAGGACACCTTCAGGAGGATCAAGGAGGAGGTGACCCGCCTGGCCGCAAAGAGGAGGTCATCCACTGACCTGAGTGAGCCCCGCCCCCTCAGTGAGCTCCGCCCCATCAGTGATCCCCGCTCTCCCAGTGAGCCTGCCTGGAGCTGTGATGAGTCCGTGGGTGAGTCTGCCAGTGTGGTAGCGAGTCGTGGTGTGGAGGAGCAGCGGTCGTCCTCCGAGGCTGACGTGGTGATCAGTGACCGTGAAAGTGTTGCAGACTCCGGACTGGTGAGTCGCCGCACCGTCATCACCATCAGCTCAAAGAAGAGTAGGTCTGCATCAAGCCTCGCCTCCCTCGCCGCCTCACAGGACGCGGCGCCCCTGTGGCTGCGGGACCAACACACGCGACGCTCCCTTCGGGGGGGCGCACCCCTTGAGGAAGGCATCAACGTGTCCATCGTGAGCCGCGACGCCACGTCACGCATGTACGTGCGTCAGAGTGACGCTGAGGACAGACCGTCACGTGCCAGTGCATTCAACGTGCGTCAGACCATTGAGAAGCGGCAGATTCAACAGGAGCGGAGAGAGCGGAGGGCACTAAGGGAGCGGATCAGGGAGCAGCTAAGGAGTCTGTCTGAAGGACGTCCGCGTCGGGACTCGTCAGGGTCTCAGGGGTCTTCAGTGGTGCTGAGTGAGTCCTCGGTGCGTTCCAAGTCTATGAGTTCACTTGACCAGGACCACGAGGACGAGCGTAGTGAGTCTCCGCTGGTCAAGGTCCAGTCCAGCCCCACCCTGCAGCAGGAGAAGGAGGCGGTGCTCACCTACCTGTACGGCAACACTAACTTGGCAGAGGAACCACGCCCCCCCAGCCCCCCAACCACCTCCCCGCCTCCCACAGCCTGCCCAGAGCCCCGCGAGGCACCGGAGGGGGAGTGTAGTGACCCCTGGCAGTGGTCACGTTCCTGGGACTCACTTGGGGCGCCCTCCGAGGACACGCCCCAAAGACCCTCCACCACCCACTCTGTTGACTGTGTCAAAACTTTCCAACTGAGCCGCGGGGCACAGCGGCTCAACGACGCCCCTCCCCCCCCCACCACACACTCCACTCCACTCCCGCACTCTCCAGAGTCACCCTGCCAACCGTCGAGTCCCCGCGGCCACAGCGGGTCCTCGGTGGACCTCACAGCGCGGCGAGAACCTCCCCAGGGCAGGGAGGACCCGCCCCCCGGGCCCCAGCCTGTGCCTCCCCCTCGGAGGAATAAGCTTAGCCTGTCCACGGGCCACATCAAGCTGGCGGAGGAGGATCAGCCCCACTGGGTGCGGCTGGCCAAGGAGCGGCGCAGTCTGCGTGCGGCCCACCAGGTGGATCAGCTGTCCGAGCGCGCCTCCACCGCCTCCCGGGAGCCTGAGTGGGTGGCTCGTGCCCGCAGGAAGCTGGAGTCCCTCAGCGTGACCCTCACCACCACCACGGACGTGAGCTGCGCCAGCTCATGCGTCACCGAGTCGTCCTCAGCGTGGAGTCGCGGCGGCCTGGACGCCCTTGACGACCTAAGGGAAGAAGCGACGCGTATGGGGCTAGGCTTGGCTGACGAGGCGGCGTCGCGCGTGGACAAGGAGCTTAACGTGGCGCGGGACACCACCAGGATGGTGGAGGCGGCGCCTGACCACGCCGCGGAGACGACTTTGGACAAACCTAAAGTGTCCTTCGACGCTGCCGCCACCGAGGCCTCGGACGGTGATTCCAGCAGCCGCAGGACTCGACACCGACGCCCTCGGAAGGAGGAGGTGCGTTTCGGTGACCTGAAGCACGACTGGGGCGGCGCCAACGCCAAGGGCGTCAAGGCCGCCAAAACGGTGAACGGCAAACCCAAGGAGATGCGCTTCGGCGAGGTTCAGGTGAAGGAGGCCACGGAGGAGGTGGCGCCTGAGCCCCGCGCCCACGCCCTCAACATTCACGCCCTCAACACTCACGCCCACACTCACGCGAACACTGTCGTCCCGGACGCCGAGGGGAGGCGGCCCGTGATGCGCTTCGGCGACACTCCGCTGAACTTGCTCCCTGCGGGGGGCGCGCCGCGCGGACCCCAGAGTTCGTCCAAGTTTGAGTCCGTGGCGGGTCCGGACCCCACCAAGATGACCGCCCAACAGCTCAACATGAATGTGGAGGAGTACGACTTTCCCATCCCGACGGGCCGCGAGGACGCCTCCGAGCTGATGCACTTCCTGGAGGAGAGTCTGAGGCAGGCCGAGGCGGTGCCGGAGGTGGTGTGCGCGGAGGACACTCGTCCGCGGCCCAAGGGTATCCTGAAGCGTCGGTCCGTGGAGTGCGTGGTGCAGGAGGTGCGGCGCGAGGCGGCGTGTGAGCCTCGGCTAAAGGTACCACAGCAACACCACCGCAACACTACATCCTTTGACTGGGACTCTGTAGGTAAGGGAGGCAGCCCCCCGCCCACCCACCCAACACCCACGCCAACACCCACCCCCACCCCCACCACCCACACCACTACTTTCACCACCACCCTCACCGCCACCCTCACCGCCCCCACCTTATCCTCACCCACCCTATCCTCCCCCACCCAACCCTCCCCTCCCGTCCCCGCCACTAACGGACACTTCTTTAACGTGAAGCTGCGTCACGTGGCGCCCAACGCCAGGGACACCAACCACCACAACCACAACCACAACCACAACCACAACCACTACCACCTACAGCAGCAGCAGCAGCAGCAGCAGCAGCAGCAGCAGCAGCCACCCACTACTGAGCCGCGACGCTTCCACTCTGAACACTCTCAACACAGACAACCCTCGGGGGCGACCACCCCCACACAAGGACACAGCGGACCCCTCCCCCCGCCCCTCCATGCCCTCTCCACCATGCAGCAGGATGGGGGGCGGGGCGCGGCGCCCTTCAAGGCCAGGGACAGGAGGAGTGTGGACGACCATCACCAAGGAGACGGAGGCGTGGCGGCGGAGGCGGAGCGGCCCGGCGTGAGGGAGTTGGTGCCGCCCGCCTGGCCTACCTGCAGGGCGGGACGGGGCCTCACCTCCTCAGGTGGGTGTGTGTGTGTGTGTGTGTGTGTGTGTGTGTGTGTGTGTGTGTGTGTGTGTGTGTGTGTAAATATAGGAATGTGTGATGTATATATGTATGTTGATAGAATGTGTTGTGTGTGGTGTGTGCGTAGTGTGTGCATGGTGTGTACATGGTGTGTGTGTGTGTGTGTGTGTGTGTGTGTGTGTATGTGCATGGTGTGTGTGTGATGTGGACGCATGACCGTCACCTAACACTGTGTGCTTGGCGTGGTAGTGGTGGTGGTGGTGGTTTTGGTTGTGTGGTTTTGGTTGTGTGGTTGTGTGGTTGTGGTGGTGTGGTTGTGGTGGTGTGGTTGTGGTGGTGTGGTTGTGGTGGTGTGTGTGTGTGTGTGCACTAACTCCGTGCTCTGTCTTGCAGCCCTGGTCCGCCCTTCCCTTCTAACACGCCTCACTAACCGCCCCAGCCCCGCCTGGCTTCACTAGCCCCGCCGCCCCGCCCCATCCCGCCTCGCCCCGCTCGCCCCGCCCCGCCCCGTCCCGCCGTCGAGGAGCTGTGGGGCTGCTGCCACACTAACTGTGCCGCCACGCCGCCGCCACTAACCCGCCGCTCACACCGGTACGCCCTGTGAAGCCGTACCTGTGGTGCAGCGGCCACACCTCTCCACACTAACCTGGCGTGGCGGCGAGGCGTGGGGGGCGTGGGGGATGTGGGGGGCGTGGGTGTACTAGCATAGGTGGGCGTGTGTGAGGGCGGCGCGCGCGGCACGTGTGTACGAGTGAGGTGCGGCACGTGTGTACGAGTGAGGCGCGGCACGTGTGTGATGCATCTTGGCCTTGTTTGCAGGGGCGACCACGGGCCACTCCCCTGCCGAGCCCCTGCCAGGCGCGGAGGCACACCACCACGCCCCCCAGGACGACACTATCACCTCCCCAGCCTCTCCCTCACGCCCACGCCCACGCCCCAGCCACCACGCCTCCACCCCCTCAGGCGAGGAGTCTCCACACTCACGCCGCCCTCACGCCGCGGCGCCAGGCACTGAGTCTGCCGAGGTGACCTCCGCCCTAGGCCGCTCGCCCCCCCTCACCCTCCACACGGAGCAGCCCCAGGGTGTGGTGGGGGGGGAGGGAGGGCCGCCCACACCCACATACCAGCCCACACTCACACACTCAGCTTACAGCGCTGCTTACCATCCCCTCACCCCACCCCCCCCAGGTAAGGTGGTGCCGCACACCCTCAGGTAACGCTGCATGACGCCTCTGGCCAACCCGCCCCCGCCCACCCGCCAACCCCAGTCACGATCACACGTGCTGGGGGGAATAGGTGACCCACTGCCTCGTAGCTCCCCTGCACCCCATCCCCTCCTCCCCTCCTACACCCCTGCACCACCTCCCACCCTCCACCCCTACATCCCTGCACCCCATCCCCCTTCCCCTCCCCCTAAGATGCACGCACTCCCCTCTACGGCCAGACTGGGTTGATTTTGGTTTTGTTTGTGTGTGTGTGTGTGTGTGTGTGTGTGTGTGTGTGTGTGTGTGTGTGTGTGTGTGTGTGTGTGTGTGTGTGTGTGTGTGTATGTGTGTGTGTATGTGTATGTGTATGTGTGTGTGTGTGTGTGTGTGTGTGTGTGTGTGTGTGTGTGTGTGTCTGTGTCTGTGTCTGTGTCTGTGTCTGTGTCTGTGTGTGTGTCTGTGTCTGTGTCTGTGTGTGTGTGTGTGTGTGTGTGTGTGTGTGTGTGTGTATGTGTATGTGTATGTGTATGTGTGTGTGTGTGTGTGTGTGTGTGTGTGTGTGTGTGTGCGTGAATTAATCTAAGTGTTCTTCTCCACAGCCCCGCAGCAGCACAGCCCCGCCCCTTCCACCTCGCCTCAGCACAGCCCCGCCCCCGCCACGCCCACCCAAGTCAGCAGGGTACAGAAGGAGTCTGTCCTACCCCCCCATGATGTCCGCGCTGACCCCCACACCCCCGCCTGCCCTGCCTCACCCCCCCGCCAGGTGCTGAGGTGCCAGGGTGAGGCCCCACGAGGCCACGCCCACACCACGCCGGGGCTGCACGAGGACACAGTCACACGCCCACCACGCAGGAAGGACGACGAGATGGAGGACACCCACAGAGCGAGGCGCAGCGCCCCTACAACCACCCCAAGGGAGCGGCGGACACGAGGGGCGCCCCCCACTGTGGAGGGTGAGGTGAGGTGCCCCGCCACTCCCCCCGCTGACGCCCCCGCGCCGGAGTCCTGCAGGATGGTCCCGCGGGCCGGCACACAGGAGGGTCAGCGTGGTATAGAGTCGCCTGTGAAGCCGTCCCGTGCCAGGCCAGCCGGGGAGAGTACCGCGCCGCGCAGGGTGCAGGTGGAGGTGGTGGACGAGGAGGCGCGGCGCTCACCACACAAGCGGCGTGAGGAGAGGCGTGGTGGTGGTGGTGGTGGTGGTCTGTTGGAGTGGGAGGCTCGGCAGCGTCAGCGTCTTGAGGAAGAGGAACGTAACCGCGTGAACATTGGGTTGTCGTTGCGGCCCGTGTCTTGCCGCATCAAGGAGTTGGTAAGGATGCACGGCGCCTTCATGTCCAGGTTCACCAAGGACAAGAAGACGGACATCAACGGTACTGTGGACGGCACAGACGATATACTCTTCCAGAAGATACCCCAGGGTCCCGCCCAGAAGATACCCCAGGGCCCCGCCACCAGGCCCACGGCGCCCCAGGGCCCCGCCACCAGGCCCACGGCGCCCCAGGTGTCCTCCACGCCCATGAGGTCCCCCTTCATGGTGAAAAAGATCCTCACGCCCACCCAAGACCCCGCCCCACGCAGCGAGCCTCCCCGCCCCACCCGCAGGGACCACCCCAGGCGACGCTCCCCAGCACGCAGGGCAAGTCCCGGACCACGGAGGGCCAGTCCCGCCACGCGAAGGGCAAGCCCATCCACGCGAAGGGCAAGCCCATCCACGCGAAGGGCAAGCCCATCCACGCGAAGGGCAAGCCCATCCACGCGAAGGGCAAGCCCATCCACGCGAAGGGCAAGCCCATCCACGCGAAGGGCAAGCCCATCCACGCGAAGGGCAAGCCCATCCACGCGAAGGGCAAGCCCATCCACGCGAAGGGCAAGCCCCGGACCACGCAGGAGTAGCCCCGCCCCGCGAAGAGCGAGTCCCGCCCCCCGCCGGGCCAGCCCTCCCACACGCCGGGCCAGCCCCGTGCCGCTCAGGACCAACTCTTCCACACGGAGGATCAGCCCAGCCCCTCGGAGGAGCAGCCCTTCCACCCGCAGGTCCACCTCCACCTCACACAGGTCCCCCTCGGCACATCTTGGGTCCGGTGAGCGCCGCAGGGCAGCCCCGCCCCAGGGAGTCTCCTCAGACAACACAGGTGACCCCTGCCCCCCCAGGGACGCCCCAGACTCCCTCCGGCGTCAGCTTGGGTCATCGGCGTCACCGTCCAGCCGGTACCGCCGCCACGCCTCCTCGCAGGACAGGAAGGGTTCAGGCCCCAGGGCCAGGGACGGGATGCCCAAGGCCTCACAGGTGCTGATGGAGCTGCGCCGCGCATCACACTCACCTGCACGCCCACGTAACGCCCACGACACCTTCGGGTCTCTTAGTAAGTCTCCAGCCTCCAGCTCGCCCTCGGACACTGCATCCCGCCCCGAGGTGGAGGGCGTGGCGTGGCCCGGGGACGGCACGGGATCGTTAAGCCCGGATGTGCCTGACGTGTTAGGGTGTGGCAGCATCAAGGACCCAAGGGCGCGCCAGGCCTGGCTCACCAAGATGCTCACCACACTCACCACCACCACCACCACCACCACCACCACACAGGAACACACTACCAAGGCCCTCACCACCACGCCCACCACGACCACGACCACGACCACGCCCACACACACTACACCCACCCCTGCCATCCCTGTCTCACCCGCCCCTACGCCGCCCACCCCAACGCCCCCCAGCTACACTTCCCGTAAAAGTCTCTGCTTTACCCCTGCCTCCCCCCTGCACGCCTCCCCCCTGCACGCCTCTCCTCTCCTCGCTTCCCCCCTCCTCGCCTCCCCCCTCCTCGCTTCCTCCACCCTGGACTCACCCACCCGAGACCCAGCAGATCCTTCACCCAGCCCCCCCAAGCCAGCCCCCATCACTGACGCCCACACGGCGCCCCTACGTCCCCTGGGGCTGGGGGGCGGGACCACCTTGGAAGGAGTCACCCCCTTAGTCCCTGCCAGGAAGTCACTATTGTCTTCCTTAAGAACCCCAGCAAATCCTAGCCCCTCATCCCCCAGCCCCTCCCCCCCCAGCCCTTCACCCCCCAGCCCCTCACCCCCCAGCCCCTCACCCCCCTCCAAGGCTGCCTCGTCCAGCCTCACAGTGACCCTCACGCCCACAGTCTCGCCGCAGCCCCCCCGCCACGCCCACCAGCACACACCCACACAGGGCCTCTCTTCCGTGTCCGTATCCGTGGGCGAGGCCAGCGTGCGGTGCCCCGTGCAGGCGTGGTCCGCCCCTGAGTGTGGGCAGCAGGACAGACGTGGTCCCGTCAGCCTGTCGTCCATCCTGAGTGACTCTTCAAGGTCGTCGTCCCGCTGCTCGTCGCCCCTCGCCTCGCCGCGCCCCTCGCCCGAACGCATCCTCAAGCGGGACTCCTTGGAGGTCGGCGCCAGGCTGGGCGTCATCAAGGAGCGTGGTGGCCTAGGGGAGCGCCGCCCCCCACCACCAGAGAAGGACCAGAAGGAAAACATCGCCCCCTTACTAAAGGATGACGGTGGGGATGACGCCCCCAGCCTGTCCGCGCCCTTCAGGTCGTCGTTCCGGCTGCGTGAGAGGAGTGAGGAGCGGAGGAAGGGCGGCAGGAAGTGGTCTGAGGACACCAGCAGCCCTGAATCAGGCTTAAAGTGGCGCCCCGCCCTCGCCGCGCCCTCCATCACCCTGCGTGTACTGGCAGACACGCCCTTCAGGCAGCACACGGACCACACCTGGCCACCGGCACGCACGGACGCCCCTGGGAAGGCTCTGGACACCAGGGATGCCCCTGCCCTGTCAAGGAACACCCAGGGACGGGCGTCCCTGCGTGCACACAAACTGAATCTGGAGTCTGTGAGCAGACAGTCATCTTCGTCCTCAGAGTGGTGCCGGGGCGCGGACACCACCTCCCCCCAGCGTGGCGCGGCGCCCGTCTCACTCAGCACCATATTGTGCCGCGGCGAGGGCGGGGTGTCCGCCCCCGCTCAGGACGCCCACACCTACAAGTTCTCACCCAAACTTTCATTTTCTGAGGAACTGACCAACCTGAGCCACAGTTACCGACGTGACGTGGCGGCCTCACGCACTAAGGAGGAGGCGGCCCCACCCACGCCCACACCTACGCCCACACATGCCTCCACACCCACACCCAGCCATGCCTCCACCCACTCCCCCGCCGAGAGTGAGGTGGGCGCGAACCCCACCAAGCCCAAGCCGCGCCAGAAACAACCTTCCCCCGCCAAGACCCCAGCGGGACAGCGTCGGGTGAAGGAGGGGTCCCCCGCCCCCAGCACCGCCCCCCGCCCCTCCCCCTCCAACACCAGGACCAAGGTGGTGCGACGCAACTCCAGCCTCAAGAGGAACCGTCCTGAGGACACCCGCGCGTCCCTGAGGGCGAAAAAGGAACGAAGGAACTCGGAGGAGGAGACGGCGCAGGACACTGTGCTCGAGGCCAAAGACGGCACCACACGCACACGCACCACGGTCAAACGCACACGCCTGCCCGCCCAGGACAAGGTGTGTATTGCACTCCCCCTCCACTCACTCACTCACCCCTATCCCTCACACACCCCGCCCCTCCCTGCCCCGCCATACCCCGCCCCTCACACTCCTCCTCCCCCACAGGGTCGCCCCGTGTCCCGCAGCGGCAGTGGTCGGTGCAAACGGGAACGAAGTTTTCGCAGCAACGCCTCGCGCGCATTGGAGGACTGGGCGGCCAACACCTCCGTGCAGGGACACCTCGTCAAGAAGGTGAGGCTACACACACACACACACACACACACACACACACACACACACACACACACACACATACACACACACACACACACACACACACTGACTCACCCTTACCATATTCCAGGAAGGGCATCGGTTCAGCCATGAGACCGAGGAGGAGGAGTTAGCAGGTCGTCGCGTTGCCCGGAGTGTGGCGCGGCGTGTGGTGCGCCGAGGCTCACGCACACTGTCAGGCGGCGGCGAGCTGCTCACGGAGACCAAGGAAACGTCTTCTTCAGGTACGGCAGCAGTAGTAGTAGTAGTAGTAGTAGTAGTAGTAGTAGTAGTAGTAGTAGTAGTAGTAGTAAAGAAATGACGAATAAAACAAGTAGATACCAATTAATTTTTTATATATATACCAAAACACACACCTAACCCCCACCCCTTACACACACACACACACACACACACACACACACACACACACACACACACACACACACACACACACACACACACACACACACACACACACACACACTCAAATATACATCCATCCATCCCCACACAGGAGTTGCCAAGGACAAGGACGGCAAGAACGACCACACAGCAACTACCAAGAAAGAAAGACTTAAACCCAACGAACCACTCACTAAACCTCAAGAAAACGGAGATATTGAAGGGGAGTCTAAGGTAGAGTCTTCCAAGGGGGGAGAGGACGGGTTATCGCGGAAAATGAAGACTTCTACGGACGGTGAGAGGTACATGACCCACTCGATCACGGACAAGGACGGTGCCAAGACCTTCACCACAGAGGGAGTAAATAACAAGACTACTAGCTCCGTGGAAATCATTGGAGGTGAGAGAGAGAGAGAGAGAGAGAGTTAGAGAGAGAGAATTAGAGAGAGAATGAAATATATAGAATTGGTGTAAGGTCTTTGTTTTCTTCTCTCTATCTACCTATCTATCTCTCTCTCTTTCCTTCACCCCTACCTCATACTTCCCCTCATCTCCCCTTTTTCCCCTCATCACCCTTCTCATCCTCCCTTTCCCCTTCAGCCAAGGACTTCGCCGCCCGCCGTGCCGTCAAGGGGACCACGGGAGAGCGAGTAGTGGTAGAGAGGATCAAGGACCCCTCAGGACGACCCTCCACAGTGGTTAAAAAGGTCACATCACAGTCTAGGCTGGTTATGTGAGTATCTTTAGGGCATAAAGGACTCTTAATGGTATCCTAGAGCAGTGAGTCTCCGGGGTCCGCGAAGTCTGGAGCGAGAATAGGGGTGTATATGCAGCTGATTTGGTGAGAGTCAGCTGGTAACACTGGTTGACTTCCGACATACTCATCAAATATAACAAAGAGTGATGTTGAAAAATCATAAATATTTTTCTCTTCTTTCTAAACCATAACCCATTCCAATCCTGATTCGTTTTATCGTTATTTATACCTCCCAGGAGTCCTACAGGTCCTTGTGAGTATCCTTTAGAGGTGTAGGACTCCCCAGGAATCCTATGGGGTCTATCCTTAACCTGTGTAGGATATGTGAAACTTAGTCTAACTGGAGTCCTTAATTCCAGAACGAAGACGAAGAGGAAGACTCCTGTGATGGTCTAGCTGGAAGATAAGACCCCAAGTCTGGAAGCAGCTGGAAGAGGATGGTGCTGGAAGACTAAGAGTGTTGCCTCGCCCCCTGGAAGCATCTCTGGAAGCAAGGATGGAAGGCTGGAATCTGGAATGAGGGTTAAGTCCTTCTTCTTCCCTTCCTGGAATCACCTGGAATATCTGGGAATGACCTAGGAATGACCTGGAATGACCTGGAATGACCTGGGAATGACCTGGAATGACCTGGGAATGACCTGGAATGACTTAAAAATATTACTCAATGTACTGACCTTTCCCGAAATAGAAAATGTTATAGAGTTCTTTCAAAGGGCGTCTCTGTGTGTGTGTGTGTGTGTGGGGAGGGTGTGTGTGTACGTGTGTGTGTGTGTACGTGTGTGTGTGTGCGTGTGTATGTGCGTGTAAGGCCCGTTGAAACAAGCCTTACAGAGCCTCACTGGAAGACGCAAATTCCTGGAAAACTGGACTCTCGCTCACAAACAACAACAAAAAAAACGCTATACATATATACAAAAAAAACAAAGAAAAAAAAAAAGACTAATATTTGAACTAATTCTCAAAAAACTTTCAATTTATAATTATATATATTTTTTCTATAACTTTTAATACTATTTTATTTTTAGTTCAATTCCTGTGAACTGAACTAAACTGTGATATTATGTTGATGCTCATTTGTTACCCCTTAAAAACCCCCTTTATATACCCCTTAGAACCTTACCCCTTAATAAAACCCCCTTAGTATACCCCTGAAACCCCTTAGACTACCCTTACGCCCATTAATTTACCCCTTTAGTTCCCTTACCAATTACCCATTACCTTCCTTAGATCCCTTAGTCCCCCTTACCCATTACCCCCTCTACCCCTTATCCCCCTTATCCCCCCTCACCCCCCTTTCCCTCCCTTACCCATTAGCAATAGCGTTAGTTAAGATTTTTGTACGCATTTTTACAGCATTTAATCCACAAACTTATGCATTTGATTAAGACAATACTCACCATTATCATGCTCACCTAAGCTAACACGAACTTAGGCCTATCATGAAAAAATATATATAATGATGGAATAGGCCTAAAATCAAAATAAAATCAATAATAATAGGTATGTAATCAAAATGGAATAGACCTAAATCGAAAAAAAATAATGAAGAGGACTTAATTACCATAATAATATGCCTAAAATTTAAATACAAATAGTAAATATAATTGTATAGGCCTAAATATATAGATTGAATAGGTTGTTCTGATGTTCTATTCAAATTAATGTGATATTTTTGCTCTGACATTACTATTATTATCATTATTATTATTATTATTATTATTATTATTATTATTATTATGATTATTATTATTATTATTATTATTATTATTATTATTATTATTATTATTATTATTAACTTGATCTCTATGGTGTTAAGGGAGAAGAGTGTGTGTGTGTGTGTGTGTGTGTGTGTGTGTGTGTGTGTGTGTGTGTGTGTGTACGTGTACGTGTGTGTCCCTAACTCCATTTCTATACATATTTTTGTCTATGTGCGTGTCTCTTAGCAAACAGAAGCTCAATTGACTACTATGTTTGCTGGGACGTGTGTGTGTGTGTGTGTGTGTGTGTGTGTGTGTGTGTGTGTGTGTGTGTGTGTGTGTGTGTGTGGGTCCTTCTGTCCTAATCTATGTATGTAATGTATGGTATGGTATGTTTTTTTTTTTATTTCTTCTTATATAAGTCAATAAATAAAACTCATTTCATTTATTCTTGTTCTGTTTTTCTGTTCTTCTATTTTATTTTATTTTTATTGTTTTTGTTTTACTATTGTGTTTATTTAATCATTGTTTGTTTGTTTGGATTTGGTTTGTACAAAAAATAATAAATAAAATAAAATAAATAAACAATAATACCACTACAAACAGGTGAAGGGGAAACGAGCCTACAACTTCTACCTATCAAAACACATACAACCAAACAAACTCCAAACAATAACAAAAACAATTAATAATAAGAAGTAGAAAAAAATATAAATAAATTAAAATACATCAGTCACCCATAAATAAAACAAAATAATGAAACTACAACTCCCTTAATAGACAGAAACAGCTCCACGTACACCCCTGCCAGACGCCTTCCTCACCACGACACACACACACACACACGTACACACACACTCTTCAAGCTGCCCACGTCCTCACACCCACAACCTGACCTCCTGACCTGACCACTCCTGAAGGTGAAGGGAGCAGGGAACACACAGAGGTAAGGGAAAGAGTATTAGATTATAATTACATTTGATAAGGATAGGAAACCATATATATGTTTGTTTATGTTTAGTGATCATAGTTAACCGGGTTATCTAAATGGGCGTGGAGGAGGCCAAGGGGACGCCCACACAGTTCATGGGTGGGGCAAGTTGATGCTACCTGTAGGGAGTTATTTGGGTGTGGGAAGGAGGCTGCATGGGCGTGAAGGGGCGTGGAGGAAGGTGAAGGGAGCTGCGAGGCGACAACAAGGGCTGGTGAGGCGACGAGTAGGCGGGAGAAGAGGTAGTTATAGCGGTAGTTATAGCAATAGTAATAGTAGTAGTAGTAGTAGTAGTAGTAGTAGTAGTAGTAGTAGTAGTAGTTGTTCAGTTACGTTATATTAGTCTGCATCTTATATTATAG
>JAXIVD010009248.1:7500-12500 GCA_036785275.1 Cancer borealis | reverse complement strand
AAGAGAGAAAGAGAAAGAGAAAGAGAAAGAGAAAGAGAAAGAGAGAGAGAGAGAGAGAGGAGAGAGAGAGAGAGAGAGAGAGAGAGAGAGAGAGAGAGAGAGAGAGAGAGAGGAGTTGAGAGAGAGAGAGAGGAAAGAGAGAGAGAGAGAGAGAGCATATCTATAGTAATGTCGTGGTTTTAATACCTTACTTCATGTCCTCTTGACCTGAGTCCTCTGTCATTAAGAACAAAACTAGTTTGACATTCAAGAGGTGACGGAGTACTACGTTGTCTGTTTTCACCTTCTGCCGCGTAACATTTTTCTAGACTTCTTCAGTATTTGTACAACATCTACACAAAATATTTGAGATGATTTATTGATACTTCACAAAAACTTAACGCTTATATTTTATGAATTATTGCTGGAGTAAAAAAGAGCTGTAATCTGTCCTCTTTTCATAGCTGATTGACAACCAATGAACACCATAGAAAATAACACTCATTTGGTCCTTCCTCGTGGGAGGTTTTTGTGGTGTTCCTCAGGAAATAGAATATACTACCATATTATTGTTTAGAGCGTTGCTTCCTTTTAACAACAGGAGAGAGAGACAGTGTATGATGTTCACTCCCTTCCATGGTATTAGCACGGTAAAGGATCCATCGCAACGCTGGCTTTGTACACAACAACGATAGGAAGAGAGAACGTTTCATACCAGTTGATATTACACAGCACACCATTAATTTACACTTCATTGCATATAAACACGTTCAAAGTTCAGTTTCTTACAAATGATTTCCATTCTTTCTCACAAAGGTTATATTATATTCACTCTGTCAGGCAACAGCATCTGTAAACATAACATGAGGAAGAAAGTTTTTGGAAAGAGGATATAGTTTCATTTTACTGCGTAATTATTAGTTTTAGAGCAAATATGCATAGATAAAGTTGTAGAGTTTTATTAGGTCTATCAGTTACTGCAATGATATTTCCACTATCTCTAACAGTTTTCGAGAAAATGAGGAAGTAAGTTATGTTTTTGGAAAAAGGATACAGTTTCATTTTACTGCGTCATTATTAGTCTTATTAGAGCGAATATTCATAAACAAAGTTGAAGAGTTTTATTAAATTTATCAGATGCTGCAATGATATTCCCAATATGTCTAATAGCTGAGAAAATGAGGAAGAAAGACATTTTTGAAAAAGGATAGTTTCTTTTTACTGCGTAAATATTTGTCTTAGAGCAAATAATCATAAACAAAGTTGTAGAGTTTTGTTATGTATTTCAGATGCTGCAATGATATTTCCAATATCTCTAATAGCTTTCGAGTAAATGAGGAAGAAAGCATTTTTTTTTTTTAAAGGATACAGTTTCATTTTACTGCGTCATTACTAGTCTTAGAGCAAATATTCATAGACAAAGTTATAGAGTTTTGTTAGGTTTATTAGATGCTACAATCATATATCCAATAGCTATAAGAGCTTTTGAGAAAATAAGGACAAAACAACCAGCGGACAAAACTCCCACAGACAAAACCCTAGCAGACAAAACCCCCAGCAGACAAAACCCCAAGTGGAAAAAAAACCCAGCAGACAAAACCCCTAGCAGACAAAACCCCCAGCAGACAAAACCCCAAGTGGAAAAAAAAACCAGCAGACAAAACCCCCAGCGGACAAAACCCCCAGCAGACAAAACCCCCAGCAGACAAAACCCCAAGTGGACAAAACCCCCAGCAGACAAAACCCCCAGCAGACAAAACCCCAAGTGGAAAAAAAAACCAGCAGACAAAACCCCCAGGAGACAAAACCCCAAGTGGACAAAACCCCCAGGAGACAAAGCCCCAAGTGGACAAAACCCCCAGCGGACAAAACCCCCAGCAGACAAAACCCCCAGCAGACAAAACCCCCAGCAGACAAAACCCCCAGCAGACAAAACCCCAAGTGGAAAAAAAAACTAGCAGACAAAACCCCCAGGAGACAAAACCCCAAGTGGACAAAACCCCCAGCAGACAAAACCCCAAGTGGACAAAACCCCCAGCAGACAAAACCCCCAGCAGACAAAACCCCAAGTGGAAAAAAAACCCAGCAGACAAAACCCCCAGGAGACAAAACCCCAAGTGGACAAAACCCCCAGGAGACAAAGCCCCAAGTGGACAAAACCCCCAGCGGACAAAACCCCCAGCAGACAAAACCCCCAGCAGACAAAACCCCCAGCAGACAAAACCCCCAGCAGACAAAACCCCAAGTGGAAAAAAAAACTAGCAGACAAAACCCCCAGGAGACAAAACCCCAAGTGGACAAAACCCCCAGCAGACAAAACCCCCAGCGGACAAAACCCCCAGCAGACAAAACCCCCAGCAGACAAAACCCCAAGTGGACAAAATCCCCAGCGGACAAAACCCCCAGCAGACAAAACCCCCAGCAGACAAAACCCCCAGCAGACAAAACCCCCAGCGGACAAAACCCCCAGCAGAGAAAAACCCCAGCAGACAAAAACCCCAGCAGACAAAACCCCCAGCAGACAAAACCCCCAGCGGACAAAACCCCCAGCAGACAAAACCCCCAGCGGACAAAACCCCCAGCAGACAAAACCCCCAGCAGACAAAACCTCTAGCAGACAAAAACCCCAGCGGACAAAACCCCCAGCAGACAAAACCCCCAGCAGACAAAACCTCTAGCAGACAAATACCCCAGCGGACAAAACCCCCAGCAGACAAAACCTCCAGCAGACAAAACCCCCAGCGGACAAAACCCCCAGCAGACAAAACCCCCAGCAGACAAAACCTCCAGCAGACAAAACCCCCAGTGGACAAAACCCCCAGCAGACAAAAACCCCAGCAGACAAAACCCCCAGCAGACAAAATCTCCAGCGGACAAAATCCCCAGCGGACAAATCCCCCAGCAGACAAAACCCCCAGCAGACAAAAACCCCAGCGGACAAAACCCCCAGCAGACAAAACCTCCAGCGGACAAAATCCCCAGCGGATAAAACCTCCAGCGGACAAAACCTCCAGCGGACAAAACGCCCAGCAGACAAAACCTCCAGCGGACAAAACCTCCAGCAGACAAAACCTCCAGCGGACAAAACCCCCAGCAGACAAAATCTCCAGCGGACAAAATCCCCAGCGGACAAAACCTCCAGCGGACAAAACCTCCAGCGGACAAAACGCCCAGCAGACAAAACCTCCAGCGGACAAAACCTCCAGCGGACAAAACCTCCAGCGGACAAAACGCCCAGCGGACAAAACCTCCAGCGGACAAAACGCCCAGCAGACAAAACCTCCAGCGGACAAAAACCTCCAGCGGACAAAACCTCCAGCGGACAAAACCTCCAGCGGACAAAATGCCCAACGGACAAAACCTCCAGCGGACAGAACGCCCAGCAGACAAAACCTCCAGCGGACAAAATCCCCAGCGGACAAAACCCCCAGCGGACAAAACCTCCAGCGGACAAAACGCCCAGCAGACAAAACCCCCAGCAGACAAAACCTCCAGCGGAGAAAACTCCCAGCAGACAAAACCCCCAGCAGACAAAACCCCCAGCAGACAAAACCCCCAGCAGACAAAACCCCCAGCAGATAAAACCTCCAGCGGACAAAACCCCCAGCAGATAAAACCCCCAGCAGACAAAACCCCCAGCAGATAAAACCTCCAGCAGACAAAACCCCCAGCAGACAAAACATCCAGCGGACAAAATCCCCAGCGGACAAAACCCCCAGCAGACAAAACCCCCAGCGGACAAAACCCAAAGTGGACAAAATCCCCAGCAGACAAAACCCCCAGCGGACAAAACCCCCAGCAGACAAAAACCCCAGCGGACAAAACCCCCAGCGGACAAAACCTCCAGCGGATAAAACCCCCAGCAGACAAAACCCGCAGCGGACAAAACCCCCAGCAGACAAAACCCCCAGCGGACAAAACCCACAGCGGACAAAACCCAAAGTGGACAAAACCCCCAGCAGACAAAACCCCCAGCGGACAAAACCCCCAGCAGACAAAAACCCCAGCGGACAAAACCCCCAGCAGACAAAACCTCCAGCGGACAAAACCCAAAGTGGATAAAACCCCCAGCAGACAAAACCCCCAGCGGACAAAATCCCCAGCGGACAAAACCCCCAGCAGACAAAACCCCCAGCGGACAAAACCCAAAGTGGACAAAACCACCAGCAGACAAAACCCCCAGTGGACAAAAACCCCAGCAGACAAAAACCCCAGCGGACAAAAACTCCAGCAGACAAAAACCCCAGCGGACAAAACCCCCAGCAAACAAAACCCCCAGCAGACAAAAACCCCAGTGGACAAAACCCCCAGCAGACAAAAACCCCAGCGGACAAAACCCCCAGCAGACAAAACCTCCAGCAGACAAAACCCAAACCCCAAGTGGACAAAACCCCCACAGACAAAACCCATAGCGGACAAAACCCCAAGTGGACAAAACCCCCACAGACAAAACCCATAGCGGACAAAACCCCCAGCAGACAAAACCCCCAGCAGACAAAACCCCCAGCAGACAAAACCCCAAGTGGACAAAACCCCCAGCGGACAAAACCCCCAGCAGACAAAACCCCCAGCAGACAAAACCCGCAGCAGACAAAACCCCCAGCGGACAAAACCCCCAGCGGACAAAACCCCCAGCAGACAAAACCCCCAGCAGACAAAACCCCCAGCAGACAAAACCCCCAGCGGACAAAACCTCCAGCAGACAAAACCCCCAGCGGACAAAACCCCCAGCAGACAAAACCCCCAGCAGACAAAACCTCTAGCAGACAAAACCCCCAGCGGACAAAACCCCCAGACAAAACCTCCAGCAGACGAAACCCCCAGCGGACAAAACCCCCAGCAGACAAAACCCCCAGCAGACAAAACCTCCAGCAGACAAAACCCCCAGCGGACAAAACCCCCAGCAGACAAAACCCCCAGCAGACAAAACCCCCAGCAGACAAAACCTCCAGCGGACAAAATCCCCAGCGGACAAAACCCCCAGCAGACAAAACCCCCAGCAGACAAAACCCCCAGCGGAC
>JAXIVD010009247.1:7500-12500 GCA_036785275.1 Cancer borealis | reverse complement strand
GACGCCCCTGCCCTCACACTCCCCCCTCCCCCCACACTCACCCATGGGGGCGCCCTCACCCACCTCCCCCTACCCCAGCCTCCACCACCACCACCCTCACCACCACATTCCCACACACTCCCGGTAGGGGTGCGCCAACAATTTCTGCCCACCCCCATCCGCCCCCATCGATGCACGCTACACCTACATCTACCCCTTTCCCAACTTGTAGGCAACCCCTTTACCCCTGGCGGCGTGCGTTGCGTGGGCGTGGGCGGCAGAAAACAGCGGCGGCAGCGGTTGCGGGAGGCGGCGGCTCCTGCACCCAGCTGGCCAGGGAGGACCAAAAGGCTCTTGTGCCATGTCGCCTCGGCCCCGCTGCCCGTCTTGTTGAGGCGGGTGGGCGGGGCGGGGCGGGGCGGGGCCATTCTGGGACTCCCGGCGGCAGTAGCTGCAGCTGCTGTGGTAGATGATCTCACTGTCATGACTCGTGTGCCATACATGTACAAGCGGCGCTGGGCCCCTCCACCATCACTGTCACCACCACCATCACCACCATCACCACACTACAGTGCCACAAGAGCCTGCCACAGCTTAGCAGGTGCCATAGAGAACGTGGAGGTGGTGATGGTGGTGGTGGTTGTGGTGGTGGTGGTTGTAGTGTGGGGTTCGGCGCCCCACAACTCGCCTCATGCTGGTTGTAACCTTATATCCCGGGGCGGCCCAGATACCCACCCGGCGCCCCTCTGTCCCGCCCTGTCAGCCACCCGTGGCTACGCTGTCCTGCAGGGAGCCAGGGCCTGTGGGGCAGCGAGGCCAAGGGTGGCGGCGCTGACGGCACCCCCCTGGCCTTGTGGCAGTGCGGGGTGCCTCTGCATGGCTTAGTGGCCAGGCTGTGTGCAGGTAGTGTTGTGGCCACGCCGGCTGGCTGCGGCCGCCGGCTTGTGATAGTGGCTGTCTGCACCACTGTGATGACTTGACTTAGTGTGGTAGTGAACGTGTGTGTGGCCAGTCCTGTCTCTGCACGTACTGCATGTCTATGTCCATGTTGTTGTTATTTTTGTTGTTGTCCTGTTCCCCACACACCGACACACAGGGGCGCCCTACCTCAGGAATACCCCAGGTTGACCTCACACTTCCCCGACGCGACAACCCACCACGTCCACGAGGTACAAGTTAGCGAGGCACGTGACCCGCAGAAGCAGGAGCAGGAGTGCCGCTGAGTTGTGAGCGCGGCGTGTTACCTGGTTGTCCCTGCGGCGTGGCGCGGCGTGGCGCGGACCCTGACTGTGGCTGGGCCCAGAGTTGGCTGCTGCTGTACTGTTCTCGCTATGATGACACCGTCTGGCGGAGAGGCTGACGTTCCTGTCAATATTACTGTCCTCCTGATGGAGACGCTGACGTTCCTGGTGATGCTGACGCCCTGAAGGAGGTGCTGAGCGGCCTCCTCAGGTGAAGCGCTGATCCCCGTCCCCTGCAGGAGGCCCCGTGTACCCGGTGATGCTGTTACGGTGCCTCCTGGTGGCGGCCGTGCTCCCTCCTTCCCTCACTCCCTTCCTGTAGATTGGTCTTGGTCAGTCACGCCTTAACACTCCTTCTGAAGGACTCCCGAGACTATTATACGACGGCGACGAGGAAGATGGTGGTGGTGGTGGTGGTTGGTGGCGGTGGTGGTGGTGGTGGTGTTGGTGTTGGTGGTAATGGTGGTGGTGGTGATGATGACGATGAAGGCAAAGTCTTTCTTACAACTTTTTGCTGTGGGTGCATGTGACGTGTGGCCGCGGCAAGATGGCGGCATGGAGTGCGTGTGCGTGTGTGTGGTGATAAATGGTGTGAGTGTGTACGTAAGGCTGATGTTGACAGGGTCTGCTGCTCCGACTGCTGCCGCCGCCTGGTCCTCCCCTCCCTCCCCCCCTCCGGTCTGGGAGGGAGGCCTCATTCACTCTGCCTGCGTCACCCCGCTGCCCACCACCCACCTGACTTCCTAGAGGGTGGCGGCAGCGTCAGCAGCCTTCTGCTGCTGCTCGTGACTTTTGTTACTGACGATAACATTAACCAAAGTCAGGCATGGACGGGCGGCAGCGGCGAAGGAGGCGATCTAACTAACTAGTCAGTGGACGTGGCTAATACCAGCTTTAACCTGTGTGTGTGTGTGTGTGTGTGTGTGTGTGTGTGTGTGTGTGTGTGTGTGTGTGTGTGTGTGTGTGTGTGTTTGTGTGTGTGTGTGTGTGTGGTGGCGTCTTTGTACCCTCGCACCGTGACGGGTCTCAGTTCCCGTGGGAGGTGGCGTGGCATATGAGGGGCGCCGCGCCCTGAGGCATGGGCGCCCCATCGTGGGCGGCCGCAGCTGGGTAGACGACAAACCTCGCCTCGCTTGATTTTCTTTGCCAAAGCAAGTGTTGTCTGAGGGGCGGCGTGACCCTGCCGCCCGCGAGTCACCTCTTTCACGCCCACGCCCACTGGTTCACCTCTTTGCGTTGCCCACCACCGTCCCCAACCAGCCGCCCCCCGCCCCCCCCTCACTACCACGCCGAGCACAAACTGTGTACATACCGCGTTAACTTGTTGATTAACTGTGTAGTGAAATAGGTAACTTATTGTACTTTTAGGGCCACATCTAAATACGAAGTGTATATACGAGTTGTTTTATTAATCTTGTACAAATGGAACACAAAAAAAGAATCCTAGTAAAGTCGTGCTATCTTTAATTTTGTCTTTATTTTCTTGTTCTCCTTAGTTGTGCATGTGTTTGTGTGTGTTGGGAATGGCCGGCCCTTCCTTGGTGTGTTATTTGGTGTTCCTCAAGGGGGGAGTTAGTTAGTTGTGTGTAGTTTGTGTAGGAGTATACTTTGAAACACACACACACACACACACACACACACACACACACACACACACACACACAGACACACACACACACACACAGACACATAAGCATGCCATCTATGTATTCATTAGCACGTGTAGAGAAGTGTGCATGTGTGTATGTGTGTGTCATAGAGAGAGAGAGAGAGAGAGAGAGAGAGAGAGAGAGAGAGAGAGAGAGAGAGAGAGAGAAGAGAGAGAGAGAGAGAGAGAGAGAGAGAGAGAGAGAGAGAGAGAGAGAGAAAAAGGGATCACTTCATGGCAAAAATACTGCAGCCATACAAATGAAGGGGAAGCTTTTTGGGTGTAAGACAAAGAAGATTTTATTTTTCTTTATTTGTTTTATTATTTTCCAAACAAACACATATATATAAGAGCTACAAAAATAATAAAATAAATACTACAAATAAATGAATAAATGAATAAAGTAATGAGTAAAACATGAGTGAGAGAAAATATAAAATGGTAGTTACGATTGACTAGTAAAGAGAGTTGGTACACCCTTTAAGTAGTAGTAGTAGTAGTAGTAGTAGTAGTAGTAGTAGTAGTAGTAGTAGTAGTAGTAGTAGTAGTAGTAGTAGTAGTGAAGGACATCAGCACTTCAAAACTACTCCACATCTCTGTCAGTCACTCCACAAACTACTCCTCTTTAGTATTTCCTTCATATACTTACTCCTTTGTCTCACTCCACTCCACTCCACCAGTCAGTTCATTGGCATATCCTACTTGCTAATCATCTCTCATTCCTCACTTAAATACCTTGATATACATTACTAAACTACCCTAATCAATGCCTTCCTTGTATTCATCTCTACCTTTATTGTGTTCACTGTACCTTTCTCTGTTTCTTTGTTACTCTTTTTATCCTCTTGTACCTTTCCTATCACTAGTATTCAGTAAAAAGATCTATCACTAGTATCAGTAAAAAGATTAAAATATGTATTGCACTCCTACACTTTATCACTGTTCTTTATCTTCGTTTCCTGTTCTCCCCAAACCTTCAGTCTAGGCAAGATTCACTAACACATTACATCGTTATAGAAGAACAAGCTTCCTCGTATCTAGTCTTCCCATGTAATCCTATCAGTTTCGAAGCATCAATCCTATGTCTTATTTCTCATCCTCACTATCATGGATATACAAATGATATAACTATTTCAACACCTCTTTTCCTGTGCTTTTCTAAATATTTATCATCCTCTCCTTGTTTAATACTTAGAAACGCTATACGACTCTAAACCTTCAATACTTCCTATCTTTTTTTTTATACTAATATTGTCCTTAGGTAACCTTCCTTATTATTGTATTCTTCTTAATAGTAATCATACCTATATTTCATCTATACTATATCTCTTTTTATCTATATTTTAATACATTTTCTTACTTTGCTCAAGAAAAAAACATAACTATATATTTTTTTATTCCTTTTATTAAGTTTTTGTTTCACTTTTCCTGCTTGGGTTGCCGCGTCCTTCCCTCCTTTACTTGCCTCGCTAAAAAAAATAACGTAAGACAGGTTGCCTTTCACCGTCCATTCAAGAGACGGATTACACTCAAGCTCATCGCATTAGTGTGTTTGCTTCTCATCTGTTTGGTGTTTAAATACACACACACACCACACACACACACACACACACACACACACACACACACACACACACACACACACACACACACACACACACACACACACACACACACACACACGACTGATGGAGTAATATTTTGTGGTCAGTGTACTATTGAATTAGGAAGTTCATTATATTTTATTATTATTATTATAATTTTTTATTTATTTTTTTGTCAATATTATTCTCTTAATCAGTCGGTTGAGGTATAAGCTCCGCCCATTGTATCTTCCGGAGGCTTGTGATTGGTGGCAGCTGGGTGGGAGTGGGCGGGGCTTACGCGTCAAGCAAGTGTGAACCAACTTTGTATAGAGTGAGGGTAACGGTAGGGTGTGCAGGGTGAGGGGGACTGTACCTTGCTCCCCCCACCCTCCCACGCCGACCCACACGCCCTTCACTCATCAGGCTAGCATTTCTTACTTCCCATGGGTGTTAGGCGGCAGGAACCTTCATTCTCTCTCTCTCTCTCTCTCTCTCTCTCTCTCTCTCTCTCTCTCTCTCTCTCTCTCTCTCTCTCTCTCTCTTTCT
>JAXIVD010009247.1:0-5000 GCA_036785275.1 Cancer borealis | reverse complement strand
GTGTGTGTTTTCTTACTCACTCAAACACACACACACACACACACACACACACACACACCTTTGCCTTATACACCTATTTATATCTTTTATTGAACCACTTGTAATGAGAAAGGGGGGGAGGGGTGTCTTGGAGGAGGAGGAGGAGAAGGAGGAGGAGTAGGAGGAGGAGTAGGAGGAGGGGGAGGGGATGGATCCTGCCTACTTTCTATCCTTCGTCCTCCTCCTCCTCCTCCCTCCTCCTCTTCCTCCTCCTCCTCCTCCTCCTCCTTCTCCTGACGCACGTATGTCTTGTTTACATTGAGGAGGAGGTGTTGGGGGGGGTGGAATCGTGGTTATGAGGGGGGGAGGGGGGCAGGTGACGTCATAACGGTGGAGTGGAGTGGAGGCGTCGTCACTTTCTGATGGAGGAGGAGGAGCAAGAGGAGGAGGAGGAGGAGGGGATGGAGTAGGAGGAAAAGGAGGAAAAATTTTATCTCTGGTGAATGTCAATTTTTTTGTTGTGTTTACTGTTGTTATTATTATTATTATTATTATTATTATTATTATTATTATTATTATATCATCATTATTATTATCTTTGACAACGACATTCTCTCCTCACTACACCTTAGTATGAGATTAGAAGACACACTTATACATACACCTTCTCCTCTAAACACACACACACACACACACACACACACACACACACACACACACACACACACACACACACACACACGTATCAAGATAACACACGTTGCACTGTTTACATCGACACAAGTTCTCCCGCCAAATCTGTCAGCTGATCTGGCGGGAGCTCAAGCGTGAAGACTTCCCCGCCTGAGTAAACGAGACGACCCGCCCCTCCTCCCGCCCCTCCCGCCCCTCACCCCCTCCTGTCCCTCTCTGCCATTCACCTCACTCCCCCTCACCCCCCATTCTTCCTCTTCATTCATTGCTACACCACCATTTCCCGAGGCTCGTACGCACTCATGTGTAGCGGTGGTGTGTGTGTGTGTGTGTGGTAAAGCGGTAGTAGATTTTGAGAATGAGATGTGGTTATGATGTGGTAGAATGTGATTGTGGGTAGTGTGTGGTATGAGGGAGGTGGAGTGTGGTAGTGTGGTAGGAGGGTGGAAGGGGGGGCGAGGAGGCTGTAGGTTAAAAGACACACCTGCCAAGAAATTTTTAGACACCTTTATATAATATTTTTTAATCCTCTTCTTTTTCTTTTTTTCTCCGTAATATTTTTTTTTTTATCTTCACAAATTCACAAGTCATTCCTCAGCCTGTCCTTGTCTGGAGTGAATTTAATTACAGATACTTCGGATTTACTGAGTCTTTTTTTTTAATCTTTTTTTATCTGTACACCTGTTCTCACACCTGGTCATGCGTTTTATTAATCTATTATAATGATTGTTGAGGTTAGATTATCAGTGTTCAGTTAAGACAATTGATAGACAGGCTGTTCGTATACGTCTTTGTTATATTCTTACTAAAATAATCGACTTTTTGTATTTATATCGACATAATAGTTTTAATAAGTGTAATATTCTTTTTATTTATTTATTTATTTATTTATTTATTTTTTTTTTTAATCAAAGTTCGTTTTCTGAATATTTTTACGATGTGTTTCAGTATCAATTATTTGCTCTTTTCTTCTCTTTAAAACCTTTCGGACTTTTTTTTCTTCTATTTTTTTTTTGAGTGACTGAAACACAAAGAAAAACAAGAACGATGATTTGTGGAATGAACTGGATTTAATTTCTCTCTCTATTTTTTTTTCTTCATTTTTTTTTCCTCGGCAGATGTGGATGAGAAGCAATTTTCACTGATCAATCTGTTACCAATCTTTCTTTTTTCCTCTTTATAATTAGTGCATATTGCGGTGTACTTTAATTTAACTATACGTCGATTAGGAGTCAAATAAATTATAGTATTAAATGTGTGAAAATATCTAGTTGGTTCAGAGTCATGTTTTTTCTCTCTCTCTCTCATTTTCTTTAAAGTTTAGTAGCACAGAAAATTAACGTACCACCTGTTCATGAAATATTGGTTCATGGTAATATTTTTTCTTCTATTTATACGGAAAAAATAGGCTGAGGTTCGTACACACACACATATACACACATACACACACACATATATACATACATACATATATACATACATGATAAACCTAAAATCATCGTTCATTCTTTTTTTTCTAATATTTTTTTTTCTATAATTCTTTTGTTAATTTTCATATTAATTCTTATTCTGTTCATTATCTATTATAATCCCTTTAATTCTCTTTCATTTAATTTTTCTCTCATTCTTTTTCCCTCATTCTTCCCAACTGTTCATTCTCTTCCATCCACTCTTTACTCTTCCTTCCTTCCTTCCTTCCTTCCTTCGTACACTCTTCCTCCATTCCTCCTCATGCTGCACCTACTCATCCTCTTGAATATAATTTCCTTCCTCATCTTCATCACGTTCTTCCCCTTCCCTTCCTTCCCCTTCCCTTCCCTTCCCTTCCTCTATCGCACCCTAAACCCTGCTCCGTTCAAAGCCCTTCTTCCTTGCCTTCACCCCCACCCCCCTTCACCCCTCCTCCTCACCCCCACACGAAGCTAAGAAAACCTGTGTAAGTGTAAGAAAATCAAGCAAACGTTGCAGGAAAGGTTGAACACGCGCTGAGGGTTGGTCAGGCCCGGGCGGCGGCCTTATAAGGGAAGGAGGTGATGGAGGAAGAAAATAATATAATAAAAAAGAAAAAGAAAAGAAAAAAATACTAAACCGAAAATACACAAGCAACGTAAATAGATGAATGAATGTGCCGATAAATAAGTGAATTAATACGTAAATGTTTTAGAGAATAGAAATGTTAAAGGTATATAATTTTGCTTATATATATATATATATATATATATATATATATATATATATATATATATATATATATATATATATATATATATATATATATAAATACTTGATATATATGTAATGTAAAATCCTGCCTTGACTTTATATAATTTTTCCATTAACATTGCAAGTTTTTTTTTTTCTCTAATTCAAAATGATATCGTGAAAAAAAAAATAATACCAACAATGATAGATAACAATAATTAAAACGAATATTACACACAATTAAACAATCCTTTGAACACATTATCAAAACACACACACGCACACACACAAACAAACACGAAAAAAAAATATATAAAGTTATTTAAAATGCACATGAACAATAACATTTAGAATCTCGAAATGAAGTGACAATGCCAGCAGACGGAGGCGCGGACATGTATGTGTGTGTGTTGGCATGGCATGGCATGGCGTGTAGCCTGGCATAGCGAGGTAACTTGATGCCCAGAACAGCGGCCACAATCTGGAAAAAGAACGAAAATGCGACGTCAGTTGAATACACTTATGAGGGAAAGAAAAAAAAAAGAAGGGGAGGGAGAGGCAAGAGTTGGGAGAGAGGAGGAAAAGAGAGGGAGAGAAGAGAGAGACAGACAGAGAGAGGTAAACGAAAAAGAGAATGGAAGAGAGAGAGAGAGAGAGAGAGAGAGAGAGAGAGAGGAGAGAGAGAGAGAGAGAGAGAGAGAGAGAGAGTCGAAGCAGAGAGGTCAGGGAGGAAGAGAATGAGAGGAGGTATTGAAGGGAGAAAGGGAGGGAGGAAGGATGTGCTGGTTGAGTACTCAGTGTGTTAGGAGGTGCGTGGTAGGTGGCAGGTGTCGGGGGGGTGGGGTGGGGGGATGCAGGGCAGGTGATGAAGACACTGGTCAGGAAGGGTGAGTGGAGGAGTTGAGGGGGTGGCAGGTTTGGAGTAGAGGTGGAGTGGTGGGGGTAAAGGTGGTCAAGAAAGGAGGAGTGTGGTGGGGAGTAGTTGGGGTTGGGGAGGATAAGGGGGTAGTGGGGGGAAGAGTGTGGTGAGAGAGAGAGAGAGAGAGAGAGAGAGAGAGAGAGAGAGAGAGAGAGAGAGAGAGAGAGAGAAGAGAGAGAGAGAGAGAGAGAGAGAGAGAGAGAGAGAGTGTGTGTGTGTGTGTGTGTGTGTGTGTGTGTGTGTGTGTGTGTGTGTGTGTGTGTGTGTGTGTGAAAAAAAAGTCGAATGAAGCAGATGGAAAGGAGGAGGATGAGGAAAGATGATGATGAGGAGGAGGAAGAAGAGGAGGGAGGGGATGAGGGACACACGCAAGAAGTGAGAACAAGTGGAGGGAGAAGAAGGAAAAGGAGAAGGAGGAAGAGGAAGGAGGAGGGAGAAGGAAACAAAGATGAAGTAACATCAAATATTTGTTGAGAATTGCAAGTGTGATGCAAAAACATGAAACCACATTCCTGGCTGTTTTCATTAAAGGAAACATCAACATTGGAACATTCATCCCCATGGCGGCAGAGTCAGTACTTACTATTCGACTTTTTTCTTCTTTCATATTCACATCCAAAGAAAAGTAAACGTGCGACTTGTAAAATTAATGAGTATCTACAACTTTTTCCTCGTCACACACACACACACACACACACACACACACACACACACACACACACACACACTCACACTCACACTCACACTCACACTCATACACTCACTCACTCACTCACTCACTCACTCACTCACTCTCTCTCTCTCTCTCTCTCTCTCTCTCTCTCTCTCTCTCTCTCTCTCGTATTACATGTAGTAGTATTATCAGTTACCTGTCTAATGTTACCTGAGTAATGGCACCTGTCTAACATTACCTGGCCTCCATGTTACCTGTCTGTGGTGGTTTATCTGAGCCATGAATGACCTACCTGTTAAGTGTTACCTGACCTAACATTACCTGGTTGTAACGCTACCTCATATGTGCCTTATATGTTACCTGTTACCTGTTATTTCATTAGTGTTACCTGGTAGTTAATGGTTGACTAATTACCTTGTTTTACCTCCTTCCGTGTTGTGTTACTTTATTAATTTCCTTCAACCTACCTTACCTGTGTTACCTGTTCACCTGACGTTCTAATTGACATGTTACCAGCATTATATACTCTCTTAC
>JAXIVD010009246.1:5000-15789 GCA_036785275.1 Cancer borealis | reverse complement strand
GTATTAGCCTGACATCCTTCCCTCCCTTCTCTGGCCTGAACAGTCTGTGGTGTGCGGGTTGGTGGTGGGTCTCCTGGCGTGGCAAGGACGGGCCTTACGGAGAGGACAAGTCGTTCTCATCGCCACACTCAGCGTCCTTGTGGCTAATGTGGCAAATCTGGTCATCTTGCAGGTGTGTGTGTGTGTGTGTGTGTGTGTGTGTGTGTGTGTGTGTGTGTGTGTGTGTGAACTGTGGTATCTTTTTCCATCCTCTGTCTTACCATGTTGTAATACTCCACCCACTCTCTAAAAAAAATTTCCTTCTTCTCCACACCTTTCCAGTCCCCAGCTCCTCCTCCTCCTCCTCCTCCTCCTCCTCCTCCTCCTCCTCCTCCTCCCTCCTCCTCCTCCTCCTCTTCCTCCTCCTCCTGAACCCTAACCTTATCTTCATCCTGTCACCTCTTTCATCACGCAGCCTCCCTCACCCTTTTTAACTAACCCTTTCCATTTCTTCACCCTAACTTATCCTCCTCCTCCTTCTTCCTCCTCCTCCTCCTCCTCCTCCTCCTCCTCCTCCTCCTCCCTCCTCCTCCTCCCCCGTAGTAACACTCTTCCCTCGTCCTTCAGGTTGGAGAGAAGAGTGTGTTCCTGACTGAGGACAACATAAGAACCATCGTGAGGGACAACCAGGAGAACCAACTCAGAATAGGTGTGTGTGTGTGTGTGTGTGTGTGTGTGTGTGTGTGTGTGTGTGTGTGTGTGTGTGTGTGTGTGTGTGTGTTACACTCATTTCAACTTATCTTCCATTTTTTAAGTCCAACTTGATGTCATTTTATATTCATCGAAGGTTCAAGTCATTTTCATCCAACTGCTTTTTGTTTTTTCCTTAACTCACTTTATTTACACTTTCATCCATCTTTTTAGCGTTGTGGCTGACGACGGTTGTGTCAGGACTCGGTATTGGCGTCAGCTTTCTCGGTGCGCAGTACTTATTCTGCGCAGTGGTTCGAGGCCCCAGACTGAAGGGACGCATGCCGGTCACCAGGTCTTTGTCTGACGAGGACCTCCAAAGGCGCCAGGTAGTGCAAACGACCAGGTTACAGACCAGTAGCCTGAGGAACGGCGGGGTGCCTGAGGAGCTGCCCGTGGGAGGTGCTGCTACTGCTCGTGGTGGCGGTGGTGGTAGTGGTGGTGGAGGTGGTGTGGCTGTGCATGGCTTACCTGGTGGTGGGAGTGGGGGGTAATGGTAGTAGTGGTGATGGTGGTCGTGGGTGTGGTACTGGTATTGGTATTGGTAGCAGCAGTAGCAGCAGCAGCAGTAGTAACGGCGTTAGGAAGAACAACAAGGTGCCTTCAACTCCAGGTACTCCGGAGTCTGAGGTTCCATACTTCCTCCGTAACCACGAGTCAGCTTGGCAATTCATCCTTCCTGACGCCGTGGTTGAGGTAGCGCTGCCTGACGTGTCTTCCCGCTGCTCCACGCTCTCCCAGAAGCTCCAAGTCATCCTTCCAGCCCTACAGACCCACCAACATGGAGCCATACAACCCAAGGGCGCACCTACAACCACAAGGCATTCATAGAGTGCCAAGGGCTTCCTCTCCCGCCCGTCATCTCGTCCTTCCTCCCGGCTCAGTTCCAGCTGCAGCACCTCCCTTTACTCCGTCCACGAGAGCTGCAGAGGGGAGAGTCCTGCGAGTAGGGTGCGGAGGCAAGGTGGTGCGTCCTAGCGTGCCGCCCCCAGCCCCTCCTTCAAGCACCCCTCAAAGTGACTCCCTCCGATCGCATGCTGTAGGAGGGTGGGAGTCCTGCGCTGTCATCCAGTTTCCTACGCAAGGAGGTGGTGGTTTCGTGATAGATTTAGACTAAGAATCCTATGAATTCTTAGATGTTATAGGGTTCTAACGCCCCTTCTTTCCCTCCCTCCCCTCCCCTCCCCACTTTTCTATTATCCTCCCCTCCCGTCCCCACCTTCCTATTATCCTCCCTCCCCTGGAACTTTACTCCCCTTGTGCACGCAGTAGAAGGACTTATCTTAGCTGGTGTAGACAGTAGATAGGAAACAAGGACCTAAATTATTATGAGAGAGTGTGGTAGAGGATAAGGGTGTGTTTGTGTTTGCGTTTTGTAGCTTAAGTTTTTTATACTGCTTTAGTGTGATATACAGAGAGAGAGAGAGAGAGAGAGAGAGAGAGAGAGAGAGAGAGAGAGAGAGAGAGAGAGAGAGAGAGAGAGAGAGAGAGAGAGAGAGAGAGAGAGAGAGAGAGAGAGAGAGAGAGTGAGAGTGTCTAAGGTGCTAATATAGACTCATAGGAGAGAAAGAGAGTAAATAAATAGATGAAATAAGATAAGCTCAAGTGTGATAATTATATTTCAACAATTATATTTAATTAGAAGATAAAACGATGATGATGATGATGATTAAGATGATTAAGAAGTATAAGAATCAATGATATAACAGTTTTCAAATCCATGTTTATGTATAACGAATAGAAATCTGATTCAAATAAAACCAGAAAGAAAGAAAAAAATCAAACAAAAAAAAAACAATACAAGATAAGATAAGATAAGAAAAAAGAAAGAAGAAAAATAAAATAAAACACAAAAGGTGATTGATGTAGTTCTTTCCTTCCACCAAACTAACAAAAGAAAGTGCGCATGCGTGACCACAATAAACAAACAAACACACACACACACACACACACACACACACACACACACACACACACACACACACACACACACACACACACACACACACACACACGTAAACAAACGATGTAAACACTGCATGACGAAGCACAAAGGCATAGCAAGCATGAACAAACAACATTATAATTCATGCACATATTAATCTATCTATCTGTTTGTAGTTTGTCTATTAGTTTGTTTGTCTGTTTGTCTGTCTGCCTGTCTGCCTGTCTGCCTGCCTCTCCTTCCCAAGACATACCTGTGCAATTTACCTGTGCCGATGACCCAGGTTAATTAGGACAAGGTGAGTCATTTACCTGTAATGCCTCAAGGTAGTTTTTTTTTTAAAGTGCATTCTTGTTTTGTGTTTTGTTTGTTAATTAATTTGTTTGATTTATATTGTTTTCTGTGTGTGTGTGTGTGTGTGTGTGTGTGTGTGTGTGTGTGTGTGTGTGTGTGTGTGTGTGTGTGTGTGTGTGTGTGTGTGTGTTGGTCTATTTCATCTGTGTGTTTTCTCTCTCTCTCTCTCTCTCTCTCTCTCTCTCTCTCTCTCTCTCTCTCCTCTCTCTCTCTCTCTCTCTCTCTCTCTCTCTCTCTCTCTCTCTCTCTCTCTCTCTCTCTCTCTCAGGTTGTTGTCCTTGGATGTCTTGTACACAAACTCACAATGTTGTTTTCTTAGAGAGGATGTCCCACTTCCCTTCTTTGTTTCAGCTCTCCTCTCTCTCCCTCCCTTCTTCCCTTCTTTCACTCTACTACTCCTTCTCTCCTCCTACTTCCCTCCCTCCCTTCTTCCCTTCTTTCACTCCTCTACTCCTTCCCTCCTCCTTTCTCCCTCCTTTCCTCCCTCTGTTCTATACTAACTCATAATTCACTTGTACATAATAATTTTTCTAGTCATTGTCAAGTGTTATTATTGTTATTGTTACTATTATTAATATTTTTATTATTATTATTGTTATTATTATCATCTTTATTATTATTGTTTCTATTCTTCTTTTTCTTCTTGTTATATAAGTAGAAGTCGTTGTAATTTATTTTGCATCCAGTTTCTTCTCATTGTTGTAGATTTTCCTCAAAGTTTCATTGTGCAATTGTATAATTCTTGTATCTATCGGTCTATTTATCGTATGTATCTGTTTGTACGTCCGTCTGTGTGTGTGTCTGTCTGATTGACGGTAGCTTTGATTGGAGTTCTTTCCTGCTTCTTGTGTCATTGTGATTGTCTGTTCTTTGGTGAACCTTATCTTACTCTACACGTTATGTATGATATGTATGACTGTATGCATTCCTTTCTGCCTGTATGTATTCATGTGTGCATATTACATTCAGTGTGTGTCTGTTTGTGTGTGTGTTTGTGTCTGCATACATGTGTGTTTGTTCATCTGTGTTCGGGTGTCACCCTGAACCAAGTGAGATAGTCAAGCTTACTGTGTGTGTGTGTGTGTGTGTGTGTGTGTGTGTGTGTGTGTGTGTGTGTGTGTGTGTGTGTGTGTGTGTGTGTGCACGTGTTGACGTGTGGGTGTCGCCGCAGGAGCCGCAGGACTCCACGCCGGCGCTCGAGGACGTGGTGGCGCTGCCGGAGCCAGGACGTTCCTCCGCCTGGGTGTACAACCCTGAGGAGGACAAGAGTCCCGCGCCGCTCGGCCCCCCGGGGCTGGATCTACTCTGGGACTGTCCTGACGGGCCCCGCAGACCTACCCCCGCCCGTCACGCTTCCTTCGCCACCGCCAGGTTCGCCCGCGTGCACCAACGCCCACAAAGAGCACAGAGTTTCGTGGTGAGGAGGGACCTGCTGATGCACGCCTCGGAGGGCCGCCCTGCACATCCTCCTGCCCCCGTCAGGTGTCCGGAGCTGCCGGGAATACGCACCTGCCCGCGCTACGCCAAGCCCAATGTGCGTCGCATCTACAGGTCCAACTCAGTGAGTGACAAAACCCTGCTGGGTGAGGCCGCCGCCGCCGCTGCCGAGGCAGGAGCTGCTCTCAGCCGCAGGTTCCATGCAGGTTCCTTGGACGATCTGGACGTGGGGCCTGTCATCGAAGTGGGCATGACGAGGGAGGTGAGTCGTTCTGAGCACACACTGGCCACCTGCAGGACTTCCTTCTGTACCGCGCCCTCCACGGCTGACGAGGACGAAGATGAGGACGAGCTGGAGGACACCATTGTGCCGGTCATACATCGTTCCGCCACCAGAGTGCAGGAGCAGCAGCTGGAAGGCAAGACTGTCCTTTCTTCCTTCAGTCCCGTCAGTTGCCCGGCACCACCAAGATTTACCAAACAGAAGGGCCCCGCCCCCCTCCCGCCCACCAAACCCAAACCACCTCCGTCCCGCGCCGCGCCGCTGCAGGATGATCAAGGTCCGCCGGGCCCCACCAAGCCACCGGACGAAGGAATCGAATTCAGCGATGAAGAAAAGGACGCAGAAGCGACATACCACGTGGCGGGGACAGCCGGGCCGCAGGAAGGACGACCACCACTCTCCATCATCGAAGAACACACCACCACCACCAACAGTAACAGCAATGGCGGCCGTAAGCGCCCCGCCCCGCAGCCCCGCACTTCGCTCCCCACAACCTCGCTGCCTTCCGAGGCCGAGGGAGAGACAGCCTCGGAGATGTCTCATGGACCGCCGCCGCCGCCGCCACCTCCTCCGTCAGTTAGCAAGAAGGCGCCCTTCAATGGTTCTAGAATCCCACGCCCAGAGGTGGTTAAGCCGCCGCGCCCTTCTGTTACCGATAAGAACCTCCGTCTTGGTGGCGTAGGTAGTGATCGCCCCGCCCCTGCAGGGTGTGGTGGTGATGGCGAGGAGGCGGCCACCTTGCGGCGCCTGGAGGAGGTGTTGACGGGCATCCTGGACCGCGGCGCTGCTCCGCCGCTCCGTGCCACGCGCTCTGAGGAGAATCTGATGGAAAGTTTGAGGACGATGGGAGAGGAGGCAAGGACGCCAAAGGGCATCCTGAAGAATGGTCCCGCCAAGCCAAGCCGCTACGAACAGGAGCACCGCGAAGCCCTACAGGATTCCCGAGCCCTGTTGGAGCAGCTGCCGCGCGGGGAGCTGCAGCGACACAAAATAGTCCTGCGGGTGCCCTCCTTCAGGACGGCGGGCTGCCAGACGGAGGCCTCGCGACCCCTTCGACGCCGTGCCTCCTGTGCTCAGACCGGCTTCGGCACCGCACCGAGGCTCAGGGACACAACAGCCATTACAACCACCACCCCCGTCCCCGCCATGACGTCCTCTTCCTCCTCCTCCCGCTCTTCTGTGACGGATCGCTCTTGGAAGAAGTCTTCCCCGGCCGTCGAATCCTCGTCCTCGTCGGGATATTCCAGCCCTGAGGTGAGCAGCAAGGCGGCCTCGCCCTCACACTCTGGTCCGCCTTCGCCGGCCTCATCCTCAGTGGGTGTAAGTGACGAGGAGGAGCGGCGGCGGCGGCGGCGCTCGGCGGACACCAATGTGACAGTGATCGAGGTGAACAAGAGTGTTGGTGACACCCTCCCGCGGCGCCACGCTCTGTGGCACGGCCTTGACACTGTTCCCCCTCCGCGTCCACCTAAACCCTACCGTCTGCGACACATGTCCGACGCCGGGACGCTGGTGGGCAGCCAGGGCGGCCTGCTGGTGCCCGTGCCGCGGCGGGCGTCACAGCTGTACGAGGACGTGTTCGGGCTGGCGGCGCTCACCGAGAACGTGATGCTGCTCACCGAGGCCATCAACCCCGTGCTGGTGCACACGCGCGGGCACGACGCCCCCGCCGCGACATCCTCACCCACCTTCACCGACGCCCACACAGCGCCGCGGGTGGTGGACATCATCCCCAAGGCGGTGCACGCCAGGATGTGGGACGGACGCACCTCCTACGCCCCACGCCCACGCCCTGCACTGCGCGCCCAAAGCCTCTCCTTGCCCCGTCCCGCCCCCAAGCCCCGCCCGCCTCTACACAGGCTCGTTAGAAGGGCCGCTGACCACTGCCACGAGGAGAGGGAAGAGGAGGAGGAGGAGCCTGCAGTCAGCACGGAGTCCTCCACCGCCGCCTACCTGGCCTCGCTGGAGCTGCTCGCCTCACACTACCGACACCAGGCACTCGCTAACGCCAAGGTGAGTCACGCTTACTCATAGGTGAGTCTTGGAGGGCTTACTGGAACGAGGAAGCTAAGGGGTGACCAATCTTTCTTTGTGTGTCGCTGCTTTGCATGGATGGGTTGAAGTATTAAGATAATAATTCTTTTTTTCGTTTCTACAGCAACTCCAACTACAGCAGCGACTTCTTCTGCAGCAGCAGCAACAACAGCAACAACAACAACAACAACAACAACAACAACAACAACAACAACAACAACAACAACAACAACAACAACCAAAACAACAACAACCAATACAACAGCAACAACAACAACAACAACAACAACAACAACAACAACAAACCAGTCAAGATGTGGGAGAAGCAGAATTTTTTGAGGAGGAAGAAGAGGAAGTGAAAGAGAAAGAGAAGAATCCAGCTCTTCCACGCATCCTCTCAGAGCCTTACCCGACGTCACCTGTGAAGGAAGATAGTGAATGCTAGTGAGGAGGAGGAGGAGGAGGAGGAGAAGGAGGAGGAGAGTCCCACCATATACCAAAAAAACATTACAATTATATATACCCAATATATATATTTTTTCTATTAGACAAGTTTAAGGACATCTTCCGTTACCTTTCCTTCCGAACTAGAAAAAAGAGGGAAAAAAGTGCCTTAAAAACAGTAAAGTAAGGTAAAGGAAGCGTGTTATGAAAAAAGGTATAACAAGTATTTATAAAAGGTAAATAATTGTATTCCTTTAGTCTTTACCTGCATGCGAGAAGGTAAAGGAAGCAGGTGTGAGAATGTTAATTAATACACTGCATCCTTACACGATACTCTCTGTACGTTGATTAAGGTGTTGTGTACGTAATGCCCCAATGATCATGTATGTGTGTGTGTGTGTGTGTGTGTGTGTGTGTGTGTGTGTGTGTGTGTGTGTGTGTGTGTGTGTGTGTGTGTGTGTGTGTTGTGTTGTATTATCTTGCCTTGTATTACTAGAGAGAGGAGTGAGTAGGTAATTAAGAAGAAGAAAAAGAAAAAGAAGAAGAGTAAAATTATAAAGCAGAGGAATACGAAGGAGGAGGAGGAGGAGGAGATAAGTGAAAAAGAAAAAGGAAAAAAAGAAGTAAAGTAAGAAGAAAGAAGAAGGAAAAACGAAGAATAATTACAACATAAAGACAAATAAATAACTGATAGAAAATATAAAAAGAAAACAAAGATGAAGTAATATGATAATGAACAACGAATAATGAACACAAACAATTATGATATAGATGCCAGTTAACTTTACGTGTATGTATGTATGTACCTTGAGCTCAAATTCCTCCTTATCAACGGGACCAACGCTAGTATACCAAAGCGAGGATGGACTACAAGAAAATGTAAAATAGGGTTAAAAAAAAATAGATAGTCAATTAAGAATCTATACAAAGAGTAAATATTTATATGAAGAAAGAAATATTAGTTTTAAAGTATTATAGTGTGTGTGTGTGTGTGTGTGTGTGTGTGTGTGTGTGTGTGTGTGTGTGTGTGTGTGTGTGTGTGTGTGTGTGTGTGTGTAAGTTCCTAATTTATATGATGAAGATTGATACATTGTAATTGATAGGATGGTCAAATGAAGGAAGGTCAGGTCAGGTCAGGTCAGATTAACACATATAATGACCTTCCTTAGATTTGCACATTTCCTGAAAATGCTCAAACCTTAAAACACACACACACACACACACACACACACACACACACACACACACACACACACACACACACACACACACACACACACACACACACACACACATTCAAACAAAGAGCATCAATGACTAGTATTTATTGATATTTTCTTATATACACACGAAAACAAATGAAGGTTAGGGAAGCGCAATGTTACCCAGGAAAATAGAAGAAAATTGACCTGTTAACCATTGTCTTCTGAAAAAACTCAATTATCTGTCTATCTATCTATCCATTTATCTATTTATGTATTTAACTAATTTTCTTTATATCTTTCTGTACAACTATTTTTCCTCCTTTCTTCTCTATTTACAAAGAGAGGAAATAATAATGATGATAAAGTGTGTATATATGTACGAGTATGTATGTGTGTTTGTGATTGAGGTTCTTCAAGTATTATTATCGTATTAATTGTATAGTTAGTGGTTAATCATACTAAGATGTGCGCACTGTATACATAGCAACGCATACAAAGTTTAATTAAATATGTAATGTGAAATATATCAAAGTTTTTTTTCGGGGTGAGTTCGGATGAGCGAATGAGAGTTTCAAAGTATTTTGGATTAGAGAGTGGTCAAAGAAAAGGAAGGAGGAGAGGAAGAGGAAGAGGAGGAGGAGGAGGAGATTGATGGAGGGGGGGAGGTGTAGTTTAAAGGGGGAGGGAATAGTGATTGAGCTTAGATTTCTTGGAGTAAATTATGTATGTTTTGTGTAAAGTTTGTCAGCATGAACGGTAATATATTATTTGTGTATGTATATGTATAACCTATCATGTGTGTGTGTGTGTGTGTGTGTGTGTGTGTGTGTGTGTGTGTGTGTGTGTGTGTGTGTGTGTGTGTGTGTGTGTGTGTGTTTCAACTAGCTGTCGTATGCTGTATATAATGTATGATTCACACTTTTAACTCCGAACATAAACATTTGCAGTAACTCATCGGTGTTTTTATTTTCTTCACATTCATCATTATTGTACTATCATTATTGTTTTTTTTCGAAGTGGATATTATTTTTCTTTGAAGTACATTTGTGGTTTTGTTGTATATAGTGGCATCTTGTAGCTATAATAGTAGTAGTAGTAGTAGTAGTAGTAGTAGTAGTAGTAGTAGTAGTAGTAGTAGTAGTAGTGGTTAATTAAACAGCCTATCAGCAGAGCATAACTATAACATAATTACCTAACAAGCTAATTACTATCCATTAACTACCTTATAACTACCCTAATATAACTACCATAGACTCGTTCTTTCACTCACGGAACAGAATGCGAAGTGAAGGAAGGTAAGGAAATCCACACACACACACACACACACACACACACACACACACACACACACACACACACACACACACACACACACACACACACTAACTTTCTATATTGACAACACATTAAAGATATAGAAAATCAAATAAAACACTTTAATAAAACAAATTAAAATAGTTAGGGATACGAGTAGAGTCATTCAGTGTTGTCAGATAGATATTACGTATATTCCACGTGTTTCTCCTTTCTCCACCTTCCCTCCCTCTCCATCCCCCCTTGTTATCCCTCCAGTTTAAGGGGTAAGGGAATTCAGGGGTCAAGGGGGGTTAGAGGAACACCAGCTAGGGTCAGTAAGGAGGAAGACGTTGGAGGAGGAGGACGTGTGTTCCTTTGTTGTGGAAATTACGTGGTTTGTCATAGGAAGAAGCAGTTTGGATATTTCGTAAGGGTGATGGCTCTCTGGACGCTGGAACAAAGGTGAGTGTAAATGTGTGTGTGTGTGTGTGTGTGTGTGTGTGTGTGTGTGTGTGTGTGTGTGTGTGTGTGTGTGTGTGTGTGTGTGTGTGTGTGTGTGTGTGTGTGTGTGTGTGTGTGTCTGTGTGTCTGTGTGTCTGTGTGTCTGTGTGTCTGTGTGTCTGTCTCTGTCTCTGTCTCTGTGTCTGTGTCTGTGTCTGTGTCTGTGTCTGTCTCTGTGTGTCTGTGTCTCTGTGTGTCTGTGTCTCTGTGTGTCTGTGTCTCTGTGTCTCTGTGTCTCTGTGTCTCTGTGTGTGTGTGTCTCTGTGTCTCTGTGTCTCTGTGTCTCTGTGTCTCTGTGTCTCTGTGTCTCTGTGTCTCTGTGTCTGTGTCTCTGTGTGTGTGTCTCTGTGTGTGTGTCTCTGTGTGTGTGTCTCTGTGTGTGTGTCTCTGTGTGTGTGTCTCTGTGTGTGTGTGTGTGTGTGTCTGTGTGTGTCCCTTCGTCTATGCTCCCGTCACTGGCCCCCCCCTTTCCCTCCCTCACCCTGCAGGTTATCGTTATAGAAGTGTTTGTATGCAATGTTGAGACAGAGTGGTGGTGGTGGTGGTGGTGATAATGGTGGT
>JAXIVD010009245.1:5000-15794 GCA_036785275.1 Cancer borealis | reverse complement strand
AGAGAGAGAGAGAGAGAGAGAGAGAGAGTCGTAGTCGTAGTAGTATTTGTAGTAAGACTAGTTGTAGTTATTGTTGTGGTAATATTATCATTATTATTATAATAATTATTATTATTATCATTGTTATTATTATTATTGTTATTATTGTTATTATTATCATTATTATTATTATTATTATTATTATTATTATTATGATTATTACTATTATAATTATTATTAGTAGTAGTAATAATAGTAATTGTTGTATTATTTTTGTTATCTTTATTATTATTATTATTGTTATTATCATCATTATTATTATCACTATTATAATTACTATTATTACCGATAGTAGTAGTAGTAGTAATAGTAGTAATAGTAGTAATAGTAGTAATAGTAGTAGTGGTAGTAGTTGAATTATTAGTAATAGAATTAGTAGTAGTAATAGTAGTAGTAGTAGTAGTAGTAGTAGCAGTAGTAGTAGTAGTAGTAGTAGTAGTAGTAGTAGTAGTAGTAGTAGTAGTAGTAGTACTAGTACTAGTAATAGTTGTAGTAGTAGAAGTAGTAGTAGTAGAAGTAGTAGTTATAGTAGTAGTAGAGTAATAATAGTAGTAGTAGTAGTAGTAATAGTAGTAGTTCTAGAAATATAAGTATTAGTATTACTATTTGGCGGCCAACACCGCCAACGAGGCCCGGGTGGACATAAGTGCTCGTGGATTCTGGACCAGAGGACAGAGAGCCTTCATGGACATCAGAATCTTCGATCCTATGGCCGCCTGCCACCGAGAGCTCTCCCTGGAAACTGCCCACCAGAGGAATGAGCAGGAGAAAATCAGGGCATATGGGGAAAGGATTCTGCATGTTGATCAGGGCAGCTTCACGCCCTTGGTCTTCACCACGTCCGGCGGGATGGGCTCCAAGGCCAAGTGCTTCTATTCAAGACTAGCAGATATAACCGCAGAAAAGAAGCACCAGCCAAGGAGCCACGTTGTCGCCTGGATGAGATGCCGTCTCTCTTTCTCCCTGCTCAGGTCTGCCCTCCTTTGTCTCAGGGGTACTCGATACTCTGCCCCGACAGCCACCGATACAGCTGGCCTGGACTACCAGACCACTGTAGTGGAGAGTGGCATAAGAGTGTAGACAACATAGTTATATAGATATGTAAATAAGTATTGTATTTAAGTAAATAGTAGATAAGTAGTAGTAATATGGTTGGATGCCACAGTCAGTGGCGACCAGAGTTGGGGCCACTGACCTCCAATTCGTAGAGCCCTCGTCTATTTAATAAATAAACATGGGGTGGAGGTATCTGTAGTAGTAGTAGTAGTAGTAGTAGTAGTAGTAATAGTAGTAGTAGTAGTAGTAGTAGTAGTAGTAGTAGTAGTAGTAGTAGTAGTAGTAGTAGTAGTAGTAGTAGTAGTAGTAGTAGTAGTAATAGTAGTAGTAGTAGTAGCAGTAGTAATACTAGTACTGGCCAGGATGAATGTGAAGCGATGCTGTTAGTGGACGCCAAAAATGCATTTAACACTATTAACAGAAAGACAATGCTTCACAACATTCGAGCGAAATGTCCATCACTTGCGACATATGTTGAGAACACATACAGTGATCCTTCAGATTTGTACATAAGTGATAATAGCAATAGTAGTGTTAAGGTTAAGGTTTTGAAATCCATGGAGGGAACAACACAAGGTGACTCAGTGGCCATGGCAATGTATGCTCTGGGCTTATCAGTGCTTCAAGATGTGATTGCGTATGAAAAAACACATGTGAAGCAAGTGGCATACGCAGATGACCTGTCAGGGGCAGGGAAAATTGCAGACTTGAAGGGGTGGTGGAACCTTGTAAATGACAATGGCCCTACGATAGGATACACACCCAACGCCATCAAGTCCGTCCTTATTGTTAAACCCGAACATTATAACACTGCGATGGAACAGTTCAATGGCAGTGGGGTCATTGTGACAAAGGACGGACAGCGACATTTGGGTGCAGTAATTGGAACAGCGGAGTTCAAGGAGAAGTATGTTGGGGAGAAAGTGTCGGAGTGGGTGAAAGAGGTGGAAGTCCTGTCTGACATGGCCAGGACAGAACCACACGCAGCCTACTCAGCATTCACGCATGGCCTACAACACCGATGGAGCTTTGTCATGCGCACCATCCCAGGCATCAGCCCTCTCCTCAGACCCCTGGAAAACTCCATCAGGAACACCTTTCTACCAGCGCTGATGAGATCCCGCGTCCTGGGGGAGGACGAGAGGACATTGCTGACACTTCCACCAAGACTGGGTGGGATTGGGATCACATTCCCTGAGACACTGGCCGATGAAGAGAATTTAAACTCCATCAACCTCACCAGATCCCTCACTGAAAAAATCGTAGCTCAAGACGCACATGGTGAAACAGACCAAAATGCGATCTTGGAGCTAAGAAAAAACATCTCAAGAAACAGGCAAAGAGCACAAGGGGAAATGTTGGAACAGCTAAAATACATCCTGCCAGCGGATACCGTGAGGAAAATTCACACTGCACAGGAAACGGGAGCTTCCAACTGGCTAACATGCCTGCCTATCAGAGCAAAAGGCTTCAGCCTTAACAAACAAGAATTTGTAGATGCCATTGCTCTGAGGTATGGCTGGCCAGTGGAGGGAATTCCCAACACCTGTGCATGTGGATCCCCGAACAATGTCAACCACACCATGACCTGTAAAAAGGGGGGATTCGTGTGCATCAGGCACGACGAGGTGAGGGATGTGACGGCCAGCATGCTCAGGGAGGTGTGCCGCGACGTCTCCACTGAACAAACTCTTCTTCCCCTGGACGGTGAACACATGCGGTACAGGACGGCCAACACCGCCAACGAGGCCCGGGTGGACATAAGTGCTCGTGGATTCTGGACCAGAGGACAGAGAGCCTTCATGGACATCAGAATCTTCGATCCTATGGCCGCCTGCCACCGAGAGCTCTCCCTGGAAACTGCCCACCAGAGGAATGAGCAGGAGAAAATCAGGGCGTATGGGGAAAGGATTCTGCATGTTGATCAGGGCAGCTTCACGCCCTTGGTCTTCACCACGTCCGGCGGGATGGGCTCCAAGGCCAAGTGCTTCTATTCAAGACTAGCAGATATAACCGCAGAAAAGAAGCACCAGCCAAGGAGCCACGTTGTCGCCTGGATGAGATGCCGTGTCTCTTTCTCCCTGCTCAGGTCTGCCCTCCTTTGTCTCAGGGGTACTCGATACTCTGCCCCCACAGCCACCGATACAGCTGGCCTGGACTACCAGACCACTGTAGTGGAGAGTGACATAAGAGTGTAGACAACATAGTTATATAGATATGTAAATAAGTATTGTATTTAAGTAAATAGTAGATAAGTAGTAGTAATATGGTTGGATGCCACAGTCAGTGGCGACCAGAGTTGGGGCCACTGACCTCCAATTCGTGGAGCCCTCGTCTATTTAATAAATAAACATGGGGTGGAGGTATCTGTAGTAGTAGTAGTAGTAGTAGAAAAAAAAAGTAATACTAGTACTAGTACTAGTTGTAGTAGTAGAAGTAGTAGTAGTAGAAGTAGTAGTTATAGTAGTAGTAGAGTAATAATAGTAGTAGTAGTAGTAGTAATAGTAGTAGTTCTAGAAATATAAGTATTAGTATTAATATTATTAATAATAATAATAGTAGTAGTAATATTATTATTATTATTATTATTATTATTATTATTAGTAGTAGTAGTAGTAGTAGTAGTAGTAGTAGTAGTAGTAGTAGTAGTAGTAGTAGTTGTTGTTGTTGTTGTTGTTGTTGTTGTTGTTGTTGTTGTTGTTGTTGTAGTAGTAGTAGTAGTAGTAGTAGTAGTAGTAGTAGTAGTAGTAGTAGTAGTAGTAGTAGTAGTAGTAGTAGTAGTAGTAGTAATAGTAGTAGTAATAGTAGTAGTAGTAGTAGTAATAGTAGTAGTAGTAGTAGTAGTAGTAGTAGTAATAGTAGTAGTAGTAGTAGTAGTAGTGTCGTAACCCGTCCTGGGTTGCAGGTGCTTTTGACTGATAAGGACAAATAGAGAAACAATAAAAGTCTAAAATAAAGAATTAAAATTACAAGTCCCTTTTTCTTAGTCACCCTTGCACTCCACAGTCCAAGACGGTTTTCTAACTCTTCGGAACGAGGATTCTAGGGTGTGAGAACAAACTCTGTATTCCTTTACTTAATTTATTAACAAAGAAATATAGAAGTGACGATTTACCGACACTTCTCAGGAGCCCAGGGCTCTGGGAAATTCCTGGTACACTTGGCAATATTCCTAACTGCCTATTCAATTATAATACTATCGAGGGACGCTACCTGTAGGTGCCCTCGTCTTCTATACTACTAACCTGATTATATAAAAGGTATAGTCTCGAACGAGAACCTATCAACCTGCGTAAACACGCCTAACACTAACACATCCTAAATGAAATATATATAATGTCCAGCCTCTTCCTCTTCAACACTCCACTTTAGTACTCACGAATACCCAGTACGTCATCGCCGGCTTCCGTCCTCGCTCGGATTCGGTTCACGTCGGTATATCTTCTTACCACGCCCTCCGTCTTCGCCGTGCCTCGTAATGCTGGTACTGTGAGTCCTCTTAACACCCAGACTTAGTTAGTCTGTGGAGTGGATCTGCTGGCTGACTGCTCACGCTGGCTCTTCGTATGTTTCTGCCGTGTATGTCCTGTCGTCTTCACAAACTCGATTCAGTCTATCTGGGTCAACCCCTCGGCGTACTTCCTTATCTTGTGATTAATAGCTGTTTTAACATTCCTTTTCGATGAGGTACCCGTAGTGGGCCTCCCATGCTTTTAACATCTTATACTTAATTAATGATTACTTTTTGCTAGTTGGTTTGGGCCCCTCATGCTTTTAACCTATTGCCCTTTGGAACTATGAATAATCCTCGTTGTTCGGTAAAAGGAACTCAGAGGCCTCCCATCCTTGATGGATTATCCTCACATACATCTTGACGGGAGAGGATCCTGCAACTGGGTCTCTCATAACACTCCGTCTCCTGTTACTCTACATATTTGTTTCTTCCTCCTGTTCTTCAGTACTTTCTTCCTCATGTGTATCTAAAGTATTGTGGGAGGGTTCCAACATATCGACTGAATATTTACCAGTTTCTTCTTGTATTGTTCCGGCTTCCCACAGTAGTAGTAATAGTAGTAGTAGTAGTAGTAGTAGTAATAGTAGTAGTAGTAATAGTAGTAGTAGTAGTAGTAGTAATAGTAGTAGTAGTAATAGTAGTAGTAGTAGTAGTAGTAGTAGTAGTAGTAGTAGTAGTAGTAGTAGCAGGGTTAGTACAAAAGGGTACAAAGGAGCACAAAGAAAGGACAAACAAAATCAGTTCTACTGGACTTAACGAGGCTGTCTGTGTTGCTACACTAGTATTATAATATCAACTTGATAGAGACAAATGGACAGCAACGTGGAAGGTTCCTCCCCACCCACCCCTTTCTCCAGCGGAAGCTGGCTGGAAGAGGAGCCAATGCCATGTAGTATAGAGCTACCATGTAATTTGTATAGGAAAGTCAGAAAGTCAGCGTAGTCTGCGGACATTGCTACCTCAAAAATATCCATTACTCAGGAATTAAGTACTCTATTTGGTTAACTTATGTTTAAGTGCTTATCAAGTTTTTTTTTAAACAATTTAATATTTTTTACTGTCAACTGTGTGTGTTGGTATAGAATTACAAATTTTCACGATTTTATTAAAGAAAAAGTGTTTCGCTTCGTTTGATCTAAAACGCTTACTAATAATCTTGAAGCCATTGTTACGAGTGGTACTTGTGAGATCTGTAGATATATAACTGTAAATGTTAATGTTGTCACCCCCTTGGAAAATTATAGATTATTAGGTTCCCTCGTAGCCTACGTTTAGATAAACTGAATAAGTTCAGTTCGTTTAGTCGTTCTTCATATTCGCAATCTAGGGATCTGTTTAGTAATTTTTCTTTGTATTCTCTCCAGCTTATCTATACTTATCAACACTCATGTCAACAGTAGATGTCACGTCTGTATGCTACAGAGTTTAAGTACTCACTTAACTAATAGAAGTAAAAATTTTAGTAGTAGTAGTGGTATATAAGGCCAAGATAAAAAAAGATTAGAGATAGTCGCAAACGGTCATTGGTCTGCGGATTGATTCCTAGATATGATGTTGGTCCACTCGTCCTTAGTAGAATATAGTAGTAGAATGTAGTAAGGAAGATGTGATGTATGTTGATGTGTGGGGTCATTACAGCAACGATAGGAGCTTGTTTAGCGGAGATGGTCTTCACCTGAAAAGGTAGTAAAGGCGAGATTAGGTAGAAGTTTGAACGAAGGTGTGAAATACGAGTTAATAAGAAATAAGGCGAAATTACTAAAAAGGGGGGTTAAGCCTGTCCAAACTAGTCGGGAGGTAGTTATAGGCGAGCCAAACGAGGTCAGTACAATAGGTACTCAGACAGATGGCCAGGTAGAGTTCAGCCCTTTGTCTGTTGACAGAGGTACGGAGACACGCAGCCAAGAGGTTGTGAGGTCTGATACTGTAGCAGTGACACCCACATACACACACACCCACAGCCTGAGCCTATAATTACTTCCCCAGGGAGCGCGGCTGAGGTCGAGATTAACTTGACCTAACCTCACCTGTCACTTCACCTCACGTGACCACCAGGTCCGCGACGCCCAATATAAGCCACCAACACACACATCACAGTTTGCTGTGAGACCACCCTTCTGGGTGACCAGCATCCGGATGTGGTCGATAACCTGATGATTTTCCTGGCCGAGACCAACTTAATCAAAGAGTTATGACTTACTTGTATATTTCAATGTTTTTAATTTATATGGCCTAATAGCCAATGCCATGGCTGATGGCAAAAAAAAAAAAAAAAAAAAAAAAAAAAAAAAAAAAAAAAAAAAAAAAAAAAAAAAAAAAAAAAAAAAAAAAAAACATCACTAGGTCAGTCTACCTGCAGTCTACCACCTCACCAACACCATTACAGCTCACGTCGGGGAATCAAGCCTCGTGGCTTCCCTCACACATCACTCACCATCTCCAGTCTCTCTGTTCACTGTACAAGCTACTTGTGTGTCTACCAACTCGTGCAACAATAAACTACCAAAGCCAAGCCTGGGTGTTGTTCCGATCCTTATGTAGCCGATAACCCTCCGCTACAATACGGTAAACTTTCAAAGAGGGCTAACGTAAGGAGTATTTTTCCGAAACTAAATCAGTTGATAATACATGCGACCGTCGAAAACCCAGACATTATTGTGTTAACATAATCGTGGATAAATACACGCGACATACATCAAATTGCAGAAGTGTCATTAAATGGTTATAATGTATTCGAGAAATGCCGTACACATAAAAATGGAGGAGGTATATTATTACATGCAAAAATTTATATGAAGGTCGTTAAGATTAATTAAATAAACGTGGATGCATATGACACTCTCTATGTTGAAATATCCTCGGCGTGGTATATAGACCTCCGAAATTAAGCGAAGAAAATTATAGAATTCTTCATAATGAAATTAATTCTGGCATTAAAGATAAAAATGCAGTAATTTGCGGAGATTTTAACAATCCCTCAGTAAGCTGGTCAACTTTAACGGCCGATCGAGAAGGAACCAGATTATTAGAACTAACAGAGGAGGCTTTTCTATATCAAATAGTTCAGACATTTACTCGAGGAAATAATTTCTTAGATATAATATTCACGAATGACAATGATATTATTCACACTTGTGAAGTAGGCGAACCTCAAACGAATAGCGATCACATCATCATTAGAACCGAATTAAACCTTCAAAATATAACAAAACATAAGAAGGGAAATGGAATCTGTAAACTGGAATCAATGCTTAGATAACATTTGCATACACGAAACTTAAAAGATGTTAATAGCAAATCTCAAATCGATAGTTAACGAAAACATTCCACAGAATTAATATATGTCAACCATTATGGATGACTGACAGCTTACAAATAATTATAGCAGAAAAGAGAAAGGCATACAAAAAATTCAAAATATAACAGTTAGCTTCAGATTATACTTAATATTTCGATTCAAAGTTTGAGTTGAAGGACGAGACAAGGAAACACCCGTCAGGTGTGATTCCTCCTTGGTAACACTCACCACGATAGAAGCATCATCACTCGCTTCACTCCTCCCATAATCACACTTACCTTCTCTCACAAGTATTGGGCATTCTTCCTTCCTCCAGTAACACCTGACACAGTAATTATGTCCTTTCATTATAACACCAACCTGTATCCGTCTCCTCCATAGCGATCCTTCCCCGCCCAACCATTCTTCGTCCCCTCCACCCCCCCACCCCTAACTCTCACCCCTCGCCATCAATCCCACCACCAACTTGACCTGAGGCTAAACACACACCTGTACACGTGACCTACCTATTCTTTGCCCACCTTTCCCCCGTCATCATCATCTTCCGCCACTACCTCGCCTCTCATATAGAAGAAAGGGACAGCTGTGTGTCATCGAAGTAGAGGGGATAGTTGTCTGGAAGATTTTGTCGAATGGATAGATGAAATAATTGAGTTTTTGAGGCATTGAACAACACAAGGTTTTCTCTGCTACGATCTCAAATCAAGGAAAGATCAGAAGTTAAGCATTCTGTGGTGTCTACACGTGAGTCATTTACCTGTTTCTGATTTGGGCGTCTGGAGAAAGACTTGGAGAAGTGCAAGGTAGAGTCATCAGCATATAAGTGGATAGGACACTGAGTAAGATTGAGAAGGTCATTGATAAATAATAAGAACAGAGTGGGTGATAGGATAGAACCCTGTGGAACCCACTGTTGATAGGTTTAGGGGAAGAACAGTGGCCGTCTACCACAGCTGCAATAAAACTGTCAGGAAAAAAAATAGAGATGAAGGAGCAGAGAGAAGGATAAAAACAGAAAGACGGAAGGCTAGAAATCAAAGTTTTGTACCAAACTCTATTAAAAACTTTTGATATATCTAAAGCAAGAGCAAAAGTTTCACCAAAATTCCTAAAAGAGGATGACTAAGAGTCAGTAAGGAAAGTCAGAAGATCACCAGTAGAGGGTAGGAATAATAGTAGTAGTAGTAGTAGTAGTAGTAGTAGTTATAGTAGTAGTAGTTGTAGTAGTAGTAGTAGTAGTGGTAGTAGTAGTAGTAGTAGTAGTAGTGGTATCAGTAGTAATAATAGTAGTAGTGGTGTCAGTAGTAATATTAGTAGTAGTGGTGTCAGTAGTAATAATAGTAGTAGTGGTAGCAGTAGTAATATTAATAGCTGTGGTATCAGTAGTAATAGTAGTAGTAGTTGTAGTAGCAGTAGTAATATTAGTAGTAGTAGTATCAGTAGTGATATTCGTAATAATAGTATCAGTAGTAATATTAGTAGTCTCAGTAGTAATATTCAATCAATCATCAATCAATCTGCTTTATTTCGTGTTTTAGAAATATATATCCGACATAAAATCATATACAACATAATTTCCTCTATGTTATGTACATTCAATATCACTAAAATTCCATTAGTTAAAATATTACTAAACTGGGATAAGAGATCAATTAAATATCATTTAATAAAATGCACAATTTACCACCAATACTTGTTTTCCTAATATACTTTAGAGTAGGTATCTAAATTTCAAACATTATTCTCTATTCCTTTTCCTGTATTGGTCTCATGTCCTTGCACCCACGATATTCTCGCTTTGATCACATTTTTGTCCGATTCCATCACTTTTATACTGTAAATTTCTTCAAACATTTTAGATACCTGTGAATAAAAATAACCACACTTGATAATAGGAATATTCACTCTTAGAATGGAATTACGTTTCCTGTGCAATGATTATACAAATCTAGCTTGGATACATGCCGTGTGGTGTCTCAGTAAAAGTAATCCTGTCGTGTTAGCTACAATGTGATTACTAACCATCTTAGGTAACTTTTTTTTTTTTTTTTTCAAAGCGTTTGCATATGTAGACTCAAAAGCGCTAAAAAATTTACTTTTAAATAGAATATTAGTAGTAATGGTTGTAAAATAATATTAGTAGCAGTGGTATCAGTAGTAATATTTGTAGTAGTGTCAGTAGTAATATTAGTAGTAATGGTAGCAGTAGTAATATTGGTAGTAGTGGTATCAGTAGTAATATTAGTAGTAGCGGTATCAGTAGTAATATTAGTAGTAGTGGTAGAAATAATGTCAATCTTTCATCCTGTCCACAGACGTTGTGATGCGACCACAGAACACACAGTCAACGCACGAACACACCACCGTCAACAGCCTGTATGAATTTTTTGACAGGCAAGAATATGTCAACAACCTCCATGAAACTGTTGACAGGCAAGAACCTGTCAACAATCTCTATGAAACTGTTGACAGGCCAGAATCCGTCAACAGCCTGTATGAAACTGTTGACAGGCAAGAACCTGTCAACAACCTCTATGAAACTGTTGACAGGCAAGAACCTGTGAACAGCCTCTATGAAACTGATGACAGGCCAGGATCCGTCAACAGCTTGTATGAACCTTTTGAAAACTTTAGACCCAACCCACATAGTAGTGCATAATATTTACAAGTGTAATTAACAGTACGTAGTGTTTGTAACGTAAATGTAAGTTTAACAATGTTTGTTAATAGGAACATTAGTGTATCTCTTTTACCTTTCACACTTGACAGTACAGAGTATAGTAGAGACACGGTTCAGGCTGACCCTGTAAGGGGAATACACACACACACACACACACACACACACACACACACACACACACACACACACACACACACACACACACAC
>JAXIVD010009244.1:0-7500 GCA_036785275.1 Cancer borealis | reverse complement strand
TAAGAGAACGAGGATCACCAAGGGATTGTGTGTAGTGACCTGTAACCACTTGGCTTTTCCTTCTCATTTTATAAATGTCACGATTTTTTCTTTTTATTTATTTATTTTTATTTTTTTATAAATGAACAAGATTTTTTTCCGAGTTTGTCAAGGAATTGGAATTGATGCAGTTAAGTTGCGTGTATTTCTATCATATATAGTTTTTTTATCTTTATTTTTTTTTGTGAGGGGACTTAAATTGTATCCCTAAATGTTTTTTTTTATATGTATTTGAGAGGATGGTTAAGTATATTTAAAACAAATTTGTCAAGATCTTATGTATTATTTTGTCTCTACTTTTCTATCTCCATTAACAAAATACTTCTTTTTTCTCAGTCTATCCATAGAAATATATTTTTTCTATATACTAAAAAGAACTTGAAGAGACATTAAAATCCGTTAAAAAAAAAAAATAAGATCACAATTTAATCCCCAAAATAAAAATTGAAATGTAAAAAAATCAAACACATCAGCTTTTTATCTCAGAATCAAAGATATTTCTGTAATGATGCCCGGGTAAAATATAAGCTGGAAGAACGAAATTCCCTTTGAATCAGCAAATGGCAAAGGATTCACCAAAGCAAAGCAATACTGGAGGAAGTAATCGCATTTTTCATTCCCCTAATTCCTTGTGACAGAATTCACGTCAAAAGAAGGTGTTTGGACAGTTAATCAGGTTTTCCGTGATTCGTTGTGACAAAGACTGACTGTACTTTCAACTGTTAGTGATTGGCGGAAACGATTGGTGTGGGAGTGAGGTAGGCAGAACTAAGTAGGGTGAAGCTTCACGATAGTTAGGGTGATCAAAGTGAAGTGTGAACGTATAGCAAGGTAGAAGATATAATTTCCACTCTATATATGGCTGACAGGGTGAGATGAAGCTGAACAAGGGTGCGAGTAGAAAAGGTTAGGGTGAGGGTGAGTGGGATAGGGTGTGGGTAAGCTTGAAAGTGTGAGGCTGGATGTAGCTTGAATAGGTTTAACTAACAAAAGGTGCAGCTGGCTTAGGGTGATATGGAAAGGGTGTGGCAGGGTGTGGCTTACATAAACTAAGGCTTGGAAGGGTGTTGCAGGGTGTGGCTCGGTGTTAGCTTGTTGCCTTGGTGTGTTAAGGACAGATGTAAGATTAAGTCTTTGATCTGCATCACTTCTGAGGGCGAACCACCTGGGGGAGGGACACGGGGAGCACCTGAGGGGAAGGGAAAGGGAGAGTGTGAAGGACTAGGCCGACAGAGGTCTCGAGATGGTACGAGACTTACTCGAATTAATCCCCTCACGTTACCAGGTGGCGTTCTACCCCTATTATGGTTGGTCAGGAGGAGGGAAAAACATAAGTAACATTAATCCACTTTAATATGTCAACGCTGATGTATGAATAATCTCAGATACAGACGGAACACAGATGGGTTGCAGGTAGTAAGTGTCACAGAGTCCTCGAGACGTCTTGAGCGTAGATTAGAAGGTGGTGGTGAAGGACTACAGCGTCTTGATAATAGTTCCTTGCAAGTGGTGACAGTCACAGATACAGCAGTTGAATGAGGGCAGTGCCGACCAGGGCTAGAGACGGCAACAGCCTCGAGAGGTGAGGAGATTCGCCAGGTGGTAGAGAAGGAGAACCAGTCAGGAGCTCTGGTCTCGGCGGAGTCTAGGTGTGTTCTGCTTCTCCACTGTCAGCACCGTACGACGCTGGTTCGGTTTAAGAGTGGGAGGGAAGGACCTCCCCCACTCGACAAGAAAGTGTGAACAAGTCGTTCGAAACAAAGAAACTGAAACGAAACTGGAGTTACGACAGTTGCTTGTTTTCATTGGATGAATAGTTGTGGTAATTAATACACAATAGTTACAGAACTGATAAAATTACTTAACATATAATACACTAAATTTATATACTGAAAATTACAATATCTTTGAAGATAGAAAATACAAATATAAATGGCTGATGACTATAAATATAATGATAAAGAGAGAGAGAGAAACAATCAGAGAGTCGCCTGCTCAGCCTGACGAGGATCATAAGTAATTATGAGCGGCAGTAGTCTTCCCCTCACATCTCCCCCAAGAAGACTCGACCCAGAGGATCGAGAAAGACACGGGTGAAGACTAAAACAAGGAAAACCGACGTTTAACCAAATGTCAGAGACAATCTGTAAAGATACAAAGAAATAACCATAACCAAACCCAAACAAAACATTATAGGGAGTCCGAGATTAATTAATTAAGTGCACCTACTCAGAAAATCAGCTCCCACATTATCCTTACCAGGAATATGAACAACCCTGAAGTAATAACTTTGGAGACAAAGCGCCCATCTAAAAAGGCGATCATTACCTCCCTTAAAGTGTGTTAAGTATATAAGAGGCTTGTGGTCTACCTCAAGTACAAGCTCTTTTCCCCTAAGGTAGTAGTCAAAGTGCTTAACCCCAAAAATAACAGCCAAACATTCTTTTTCCACTGTGGCATACCCACACTCCCTGTCCAGTAGTTTGCGGCTGGCATACGCCACTGTGTGTGGATGGTCCTGAACGTACTGTAGCAATACTGCTCCCAATCCTCGATTTGAAGCATCGGTGCGGAGGACGAAGGGTCGAGACGAGTCCGGCAACTTCAATACGGGCTTGGAATGTATGGCAGTCTTCAGATGGTTGAAACTGGCACGTAGCTCATCCGTCCACATCAATGGTTCTGGAATGTTCTTACGCAGAAGATCCGACAGGCCGCTGGTGTAGGTGGCAGCATCTGATATAAAGAGTCTGTAACCATGCCGAGGAAGGAGCGTAGCAATTTCTTAGAGGATGGAGGTGAAACAGATGATATAGCTTCTACTTTATTATCTTGAGGACGCAGGGTCTTACCATCCACTATGAATCCCAGGTATTCGATTGAGTTGAACCCGAAGCGACATTTTGAAGGACGAGCAGTCAGTCCATGTTGCCGGAGACGAAGGAGCACAGAGTGGAGAGCGTAGAGATGAGTTTCCCAAGTTGTCCCGAAGATAAAGATATTATCAAAATAGAAGGTTACGCCCTCTAGGCCCGCCAGGACGATGCGCATTAGCCTTATGTACGTAGCACATGCTGTAACAAGTCCAAAAGGGAGGTGACAGAATTCCATTAGTCCTAGATGAAAAGGGAAGGCAGTCAAGGCCTTTGCACGATTAGAGAGAGGAACTGGATAGTAGGCCTTGGTTAAGTCCAGTTCTGAGAAGTACTTACATCCAAAAAACTTATGGAGATCTTCCGTGATGGTGTTAATGGGCTCAGCGTCGAAGGTAGTCATGGAGTCCAAAACACGGAAGTCTACAGCCAGTCGATAACTGCCATTAGGCTTCTTCATCATAACAACAGGAGAACCGTGCTGTGATGTCGAAGGTCTGATGATCCCTTGTTGAAGAAGCTGCTCTACTTGTTGAAAGAAAGGTTTTATATGCAGAGGAATGGGATATATTTTAGGCTTTATCCTGTCAGCAGAGCACAATTGAATGTCGTGTTCAATGATGGATGTGCAGCCAGGTACTTCGGAAAAAACATCGTTGAAGTGGGTAGTGAGGGTAAGGATGTTCTCACGCTGTTCAGAGGATAGTTGGTCTCCCACGGTAAGCACAGCATCGGGACAGTCGTCGATTCTTCCATCGGGAGTCAAAGGTAAGTTCTCAGCTGGATCAAGGAATTCCTCTTCAGAAGGTGTGAAGGTTACTTCCTGGATCCGGTTCTTCTGTCAGGGTAGAAGATTCGTCGAGAACAATAGCTAGGTTGATGCGTGCCCGCCGGTGATACCGTTTTAGCAGATTGGCGTGGTAAAGTTTCTGCTTTCCATTGTGATCGACGAGGTAGTTAACTCTATTACGACGCTCGAGAACAGTATGGGGACCACTCCATGACATCAAAAGCATGCTAGAAGTGTCAGGAAGAAGAACAAGAACCTGGCTTAAACTGACGGTCTTGAGATTTCAGGTCGAAGTAGGACTTGTATTTCGTGGCACTGATGGAAGCATTCTGGGCTGCAATCCTGGAACAGTCAGCCAGCTTGTCCTTCAACTCGATGACATACTGGAAACAGGAACGTTCATCTTTTGTAAGCTTGCTATCTTCCCAAAGATCCCGCAATACTGAAACTGGACCTCTTATCGCTCTTCCGTATAGTAGTTCGAAGGCTGAAAATCCTGTTCGGTCACTTGGCATCTCCCGCATGACAAACAGAATAGCCGGAAGGTATCTGTGCCACTCACGGGGCTTATCGGAGCACAGTTTTCGGAGCGATGACTTGAGGGTGGAATGGAATCTCTCTATTCTTCCGTTAGCACTGGGATGGTAAGGAGTTGTGAAGAGTGGCTTTGTCCCGAGAAGTCTATGCAGTTCAGCCATCATCTGAGATGTGAACTGTGTACCCCGATCGGACAAAATCTCCCTAGGTATACCGGTTCTTGCGAAGATCGACAGTAGTGCTTCGGCAGTAGAGATGGAAGTCACATCCTTAAGTGGAACAGCCTCCGGGAATCCTGTGGCAAAGTCTATTAAGGTTAGTATGTAGCGGTGCCCTTCCGAGGTCGGTGGAAATAAAGGCCCGACAATATCTACTGCAGCTCTAGAAAATGGTTCAGTTATTATGGGTAACTGTTTTATAGGTACTGGCCTAACCCTTCCTTGGAGAGACATCCTCTGGCACTTATAACAGGACTTACAGAAGGCTCTAATATCAGACCACATACCGGGCCAGTGGAATTGCTCACCTATTTTCAAGCCAGTCTTGCGATGAGATAGATGACCAGCCAGGGGGCTCTCGTGGGAGACAGAGAGTACCGATCGCCGACAATCAGCTGGAACGACGAGATACTTCCGCTCCTTCCTGGTTCTTGTTGTTTGAAGAACAGGAAACCCTGTAGAGTAGTCCATTGGATATTTCATACTTGAAGAGGGAGTCTGAACGAGTACGTTCCTCTTCGCCGGAGGAGGCTTTATCCCGAAGAGCTGTTAGTGTGGGACAGGAACTCTGCCGTCTAGCAAAATCTTGTGGAGTCATTGCCAGAGTCTGTAGGTTAGGAAGAACTAGAGGGTGAACCTTACGAGCAGCTGCAGCACGAGTCTGGACGGCTTGAACATTTTCCTCTGGAGATGAAGAAAAATTAGGAAAATTAGAAGATATAGTTACATCAGGGTCATCAGGACTGCGCACTCCCTCGACGTTCCCCACAAGCACTGAACAAAACTTCAGCGGGGCTCTGACGGCATTAACCCAACTATTGAAGTAGGGGCATCGAAGGTAGCATCTCACCTCAGGAAATGAGTCTTCACGTCCTAGGTAGTCAGTACAACGAACCTGCTTGCAGCTGGAGACGTCCACATCTGGCAGAGCTTCTTCAGATACTAGGACACTTGTATATCCTGCATCGCGAATAATGGTGGATACTCGGGAACCGTTAATAGTACCAGAAGAATAGTACTGCCGAGAGGATGAACTGGCATGGCAAAATCCAATTTTAAAGGAGTCCTTAGTAGGGTCAAGCTTGAATTTTGGTTGGAACAAATAAGGATTTTGAGGGCAATTAGGTCGAATATGCCCAATCTGACCGCAATTATGGCACTGTACCTTAAATGAAGTCCTGTTAGGTGTTCCCTTTAGCCCGCCCGCCCGCCCGCCCGCCCGCCCGCCCGCCCGCCCGCCCGCCCGCCCGCCCGCCCGCCCGCCCGCCCGCCCGCCCGCCCGCACACACACACACACACACACACACACACACACACACACACACACACACACACACACACACACACACACACAGACAGACAGACACAGACTCACACACACACACACACACAGACACACACACACACACACACACACACACACACACACACACACACACACACACACAGACACAGACACACACACACACACACACACACACACACACACACACACACACACACACACAATCATCAACACAAATACATTCACTACCTTGAACCAGAACATGAAGCTTCCGCCACAAACTCATGTGTTCTCTCTCTCTCTCTCTCTCTCTCTCTCTCTCTCTCTCTCTCTCTCTCTCTCTCTCTCTCTCTCTCTCTCTCTCTCTCTCTCTCTCTCTCTCTCGCTATTGCATCGTAAAGGTTTTAGTAGTGTAATCTTGGTATTTATTTTTTTATTTATTTTTATCATTATCATCATCATCATCATCATCATTATTTTTGTCGTTTTCAGTAACAAATACTTGCCTTCATTTCCCTATCACCACCACCACCACCATCACCATCACCATCACCACCACACGCATCCGCTGGAAAATCTAACTCCGTCCCCCACCACCACAATGCATTTTAAATTCATTGGCATTATATTTTTATGTATTTTAAAATTGTATAAGCCCTTTGGTCTCAGGAGGGGCGTGGAGGAATCGGGCGGGAGGGGAGGAGGAGGGGATCGTACTCTCCTTCTCTATGGGCGTCCTTCTCTAGGGAAAGTTTACAGAGGGTCGACGGGCGTAATAGTGATACTTTATGTTACTTATGGGTGTGTAAGTGGTGTTCCAGGTGGTCTGAATCTCCTTGGAGCTCCACCTTTGGGATCAGAAACCATGGCACATAAGAGGCGTGTGTGGGGGCAAGGTTTTAAGAGTTTCCCAGATTCTGTTTTCTGTTGCTAATTGGGTTATCGTGAGTATTTTTAAAGCCCTCGCGTGTCCAGCCATCGCGAGTTAAGACCAGAGTGTTCTAAGGGCCTGAGTACATTTAGAGTTTTTATGTTCAGGAATGCTATGCTTTTATCGGTGTGGTGTTCGTGTGTATCCCTGTCCCTCTCCCTGTCCCTGTCCCTGTTTTGTTGTTTTTATATTGAGTGAAGGTATTTAAGAGCGTGTAAGTCCCTGTGGTATTACCTTGCAGTTTCTCCACCTTAGTTTGTCTTTGTACGCCGCTCTTAATGCTGCAGCCACTTAGCAGGACGGTCAGATATACGCTCACCTCTCCCTCTTTATTACTAATCCATCTCTGTGCTCAAGTGTGCTCTGGTCGGGCCGCGGACTATTAATTATTTCGCTCTTATCATGTTTTTACAAAGGCTAGATTCCGCTATTATTCGTATTTATTTTGACTGAGCGTGGTATGTTGTGGTTCATTATCTGCTTTTAATGTAGAATAAAGTTTTACAGGTGGTACTATGCGTTAAATTGTGACCTGTGTTTCATTTAAGGTGTTTTTATGCTGGTATGTAAATTGGCCTTTTTTTTGTCTTTTTCTGCTAAGCTACGTTGGTTAAATCTTCCAATGTAGAATGAAAATGTAAGTGTTTTCTTGGCTAAGGTGTGTTGTGGAGTGTTGTCACTTTATATTATTAAACTAACGTGGAATTAGTATAAGGTGTGTTGGGTATTTTTTCATTAAACTAAAATTACATCAAGGTTTAGCTGTGTTCTGTACTTTATTTTTATCCCTCTATTAAATTCGTATACAATTTAGTCTACCTGTACAC
>JAXIVD010009243.1:10000-15799 GCA_036785275.1 Cancer borealis | reverse complement strand
TATTCACTTGTAGTTCTCATTTTATTGTCAATTATTCACACAATTTTTATTCAATCATTAAAAGCTGTTTTCTTTCCTTTATCTCAATTGCTTTTCTATATAAGTCTTTTCGTTTGTTTGTATATATTTTTTCTTTGCCTATTCAGACCAATGGCGTTACGAGGATAGGGAGTGATATCACGATAGGGAGAACCAATCACATGTTTCTTCCTTTGTGACGTCACTAGGGATCAGGTCAATGACGTCAGGGAATAGGGAGAGAGAGAGAGAGAGAGAGAGAGAGAGAGAGAGAGAGAGAGAGGAGAGAGAGAGAGAGAGAGAGAGAACACTAGTAATTGTAATGATAATGATAATAATGGTTATATATAATGAATATAATGGGAATAGGTCAACACTTGTCATCATCACATACTATCATCATTATCTTACTTCCTCCTTCGACCTTTCTACCATTAAATATTTCGTCTCCCCTTCCTTATATATTTTTTTCTAATAGACAATAATGCCTCTCCAGTGATATACAGAATCATCACTAAATCATTACTACTGAAATGAGAAGTAAGTCGGTCTGTGGTGAAAAAAGACAATTTTCTTTCATTGAAGGGCCACTAAGTTAATTATGTTCTCTCCTGCCACCCGTGATATGCAGCAGAGGAGGTCTTTGCTATTTATACTCATGTGCTGGAGGGACACATCAAATTATAATAAGTTAATACTCTGTCGCTCTTACAGTATATTTCGCGCCATTTTCGAGCTCAATAGAGTAATGTTCGGATTGTCTAACTTTGACTTAGACGGTCAAAGACTATTGAAATATCGCTTACTCTCTTAATAACCTGTATTATCAACTATATATTATTATAAATTAATTGTAATATAAAAAAAAATGTAGTAATGACTCTAGAACGTATCCTTGACTTAGCTAGATACAGTCGTAGCCACTAAACAGACATCCGGACGCTAGAAGGTTTATTGATCAACAAAGATTCTCGATTGTCAGCCTCTTTCTCCTTCCTTGGATGTCGAATTAATTATAAAAATGACGCAATATTCATCCTTCCCGTCCTTCTTATCATAAACACAAGGATGTACTTACACAATCAACATATATATATATATATATATATATATATATATATATATATATATATATATATATATATATATATATATTCAAACTGATAATAAATTTGTTATCAGTTTGGATATGTATATATATATATATTTTTTTATTTACTTAAATAAATAAAAATAAGTTTACCCAGGGTATAAAGGGTTAGGATACATCAATTACAAATATAGTATATAAAAGAAAGTTAATTGTGTAGTTAACTAGCGTAGAGTATTATTATTAATATTATTATTATTAGTAGTAGGGGAAAAAGATAGCAGGTGACACATTCTCCGCTCGCTACACACTTTTTTGAAAACATAGCTTGGCGGCATCTCTTCCAGTGTGAATACTCGCATAGCAAGCATCGCGCGCGTTCGTCCTCGGCATCCCGTGCGTAGCGTAGCATCGCTCCCGGTGTGCACCCGCCTTGTAGAAACCGAACTTGGAATAAATAATAATTTTGCCTTTTTTTTTTTTTGCGTTCTATGGATTGTTTATGGTTTGATTATTATTAATATATCTTAGTTTAGGGTGCTGTAAGGTTTGTTTATGTTTAATTATGGTGTATTGGGTATGTGAAAATATTGGTATTTTTGCCGTTTTTTTTTCAGTTTTTAATTTTTTTGGTTTGTTTATGGTTTGTATTGTGTTTAAATATGTTTTTATATATTATGCAGTGGTTTATAGTGGTTTAATGTCGTTATTGTTGTTTATTTACATTTTCATATATTTTGTAGTGTAAATAAATATCTTTTTATGAAATTAATGTAACTTGAATATAACAAATAGTTATGTTGAAGCTCGTTAGGTATTCTATTCTATGTTTTGAAATATATATCATTGTTTATCTCTGTGTCTTAGACTCTGCCGGACCACTGACATCTGACGGGCCGATGTACGTACCAAAATATTTTAGTAATTCCTCGCCTTACCTCGCTATCCTCAGTCTTATAATTAACAGGCAAGGTAAAATAAAAAATCTAGAATGTTTTACAATCATTAATTACTTGCGTTATTAAGTGACTAGGTTTATTTTGATGTTTGTTTATATATTGTAATGTTAATGTATTTTTTGCAATTTTCAGCAAAACTTTACCATACTTTCGCATAGCGTTGGGTTCATTGAATTTGTTATTTTTTTGTGTTTATTATGTATAATTAATAGTATTCTAAGATTTATATTAGTTGAGATATAGGGATAATGTTTTTTCAAAAATTTCGTTATTTTCGTAGTTTTTTCAGCTTGTACGGTTTTATTATCATTAATTGTGTGTCTGAATAATTCTTTATATCATATTCTATAGTTTAACTTGGGTTAACTAGACTATTAATGTTTCGTTTCTATTTTTGCTATTTTGATTGGTATATTTTCTATTTATTTTTTTCATGCGGTTAATGTGACTTCAATATAAAAAATAGTTATGTAGAATCTCGTTAGGTATCATGATCTATTCTTTAAAGTATATATAACTGCTTCACGATGTGTAATAAATTTTCAGATTTTCGTTTTATATATACGTCATCGAATACTACTTTTTTCATTTTTCTAAACTATTAAAATTATTTATCATTTATTAATATTATATTATTCATTACATTTCCTTAAACAATCTGGTATATTAAAATATAACGAACAGTCCTGGCGTCTCGTCTTAAATAGCGGGACTGTTTTCTTGTTTATATCGGTATGACACAACAACAACACAGGGACAGAAGCTAAATATACATCATTAACGCCATTACACTGCATCATTAAGGTAATTATATATACCTTACCCATTAATTAAGGGTTAGAATTGGTCAATGGTTGGCTGTAATGAGATATACAAGTAGAAGATGATGATTGAAAGAGGTTAATTTATATACAATTACCGCTATTACAATGCATCATTAAGGTATAATTATAAGCTGTACGAGGCTGTTAAGTGACTATATTAAAATAATGTTTAAGAGAAAATACGGTATTATTTTACATCTTCACCAGAATGCTCTAGAGAATATTTTCGAAGTGCTTATAAATACGGCAGTCATACCCCTTGTGGTCATCCGCTATTGGTACGGCAGTGTGCCTTAATATTGACCTGGTAAAGCATCTTTCTAGTTATGTTACGTTAGGTACGGTTTGGTTCGGTTATATAAGCTTTTTACCCCATAGCTAGGCAACTGCCGTACCTATATGGGAGTACTGTAAGGATACGGCACTCATCATTATATTAGGTTAGGTTAGGTCCGGTTTGGTTCGGTTGAAATATAAAAAGCTTATATAACCGAACCAAACTGTACCTAACCAAACCTAACGTAAAATAGAGATAAGGTTATGTAGGAAAAAATGGATATAAGGTCAGCCTACTAACTTTGAGGCTCTAAGCTGCTTAGGTTCATAGGTAAGTTACACTATTATTGATGTTTGTTTTCGAAGTTATCTGGTAAAGCATCTTTCAAGTTATGTTAGGTTGATCATGTTATGTTAGGTTTGGTTAGGTTATATAAGCTTTTTACCCAAAAGTTAGACACGTGCCGTATCTATAACCGGGCACTATGATTTATTTTATTTATTTTTTTTTTTATGGCTTATGTTAGGTTATGTTTAGATTAGGTTATGTTACGTACACTTTGGTTCGATCAGGGACATACTCAGGGTACATAGTGCCTTCGGGACAACCAGTAGAATTGCCCCCCCCTCCCCTCCTCCCTCTGAGGGGTGGTGGTCCAGGGTGGCGAGCGTAGTGACCCTAATCAGCCGTGGGGCTTAGGGGGCTCTGTAAACCAGGGTAATATATTTTTATGACCTCACCATAATATTTTTTTTTTTCAGGATGATCAGCACAAGAACATGAAGGTCAGGTAAGGTCAGCTCACACACACCAGCAAGATGAGTGACCCTTCCAGTGACCTGAGTGACCTCCAGGCTGCTATCTTGACCTTTGACCCAGCAGCAGTGAGGGTGGCACTCAACCACTATGACCCTGGCACTAAGGAGAAGCCGTGGCACTATGAGGTGGGTTGTGTTGTGTTGTGTTGTGTTGTGTTGTGTTGTGTTGTAAGTTAGTAATTAGTTTCCTGTTTCTTATATTGGTAATTACTTTCCATCTTCACATTACCTGATCAATTCTGGGAAGGTTTTTTTAACTAACTGCATTTCCGTCACAAATTCCCAGTTCTTTTTTGAGTGATGCAATTAATTAACATCACTAACTTTAATAATAACAATGACTCCTACAATACAATGACAATGATAAATATAATGACAATACTAACAACTGCGCCTTCTCCCCTCCTTTCCCCCTCCACATAGAATGGCTCCACACCTCTCCACACCATCACCAGCTCGGGCGAAATCCACATACCACCCTGTACCTCCACCTCCACCTCCATCCACACCCTTGATGAGTGGGGTGGAGCGAGTGGTGTGGAGTGGGAGGCAGCACCCACTCCACCTGCTCCCCCCTGGAGTGCCGGATGTGGAGGGGAGAGGTGGCACAGGAGACGTATGTGTATTGTGTATATGCTGTGTGATGCTGGGGTGGAGGTGAATGCTGTGGATGGCTGCGGCTCCACCCCACTCCACCATGCTGCAAGGAGAGGTGTGTTGGGGGGGGAGAGAGAGAGCAAGAGAGAGGAGGGTGTTGGGTTAGGTTAAGTTATGTATTAAATCTAAAGGAATAACGTAACACCGTAAACTGTTATAAATAATTAATATGTTACGGTTAGTGGTGTTGTAGGTGGTGGTGTTATTGGTGGTGTCTTTCCGCAGGTGATGCAGCGCTGTGTGACGCCCTGTTGCAATGTGGCGCTGACCTAGAGGCACAGCAGAATGGACGCCCGCTGTGGGTGGAGGTGGCAGCTGCGGCACAGAGGGAGGTACTGCGGAACAAAGAAAAACAGGTTGAGATTATGTGTTTATGTATGTATATATATATATGTGTGTGTGTGTGTGTGTGTGTGTGTGTCTATTTTTCACTGCAATTTTGTACTCACAGTCTTGTATATTCTCTCTTATTCATCTTTCTTACTCATTCTGTCCTCTCCTCACCTCACTCACACTTGTCTGCACTCATAATTCTGTTCCTGTTTACATTAATTTCTTGTTTTCTTCTCCTCCTTATTCTATCATTCCATCTCCTTCATATGCTTTCAGACTGACAAGGAAGAGGAGAGAAAAGAGAACAGGAAGAAGAAGGATAACTGTAAGAAAGGAAATAATAAAAAGACAAATCAGATAGAAGGGGAAGAGAAAGAAAGGGAAAAATTTAATAAAAGCAAAGAAAAAAAAGAAAAATATGATGATTATAATAGAGAAGAAGAACAAGAGGTTGTTTCGGCCCGTCCTGGCCACCCTCGCTGTCCTGCCCAGGCTGTGTGGCGGCTGTTCAGGTTCTACTGGCCGGGGCTGTGGCGTGCTGTGGCTAATGAGGATGTGGACAAGGTGAGGGAAGGGAAATTAGCGTCTTAAAAAAAATTTACCTTATTCTTAGCCATAAATCTTGTATACAACAGGAACATTTTCTGAACCATAACACATGTACGTATATAGTAAGAGAATTGTCATCTTTAAAGCAATTCACACAATTTTTTTTACCATAACAAATGCATATAACAAGTAAATAAAGAAATAATATTGCTTGAAACTATGAAATTATTACATTAGTTATCATATTTTGTGTTTTGTTTGCAAGTATAAATAT
>JAXIVD010009243.1:0-2500 GCA_036785275.1 Cancer borealis | reverse complement strand
TCCACCCTCCCCCTCTCTCTCTCTCTCTTTTCCCTCCCCTCTCCTCCCCCTCCCCTTCCCCTCCACTTCTCTCCCCTCCCCTTCCTCTCCCCTTCCTCGTCTCCCCTTCCTCCCTGCTTCCTGCCCCCTCCCCCAAGTCTCCCCCCAATACCCTAGTCAATTCACCCTAATAATTTTGCTTCTATGTGTGTGTGTGTGTGTGTGTGTGTGTGTGTGTGTGTGTGTGTGTGTGTGTGTGTGTGCTTGTAAGTTTCTGAAAATTCGCCGAAATGTGAATGTTTGTCAAGAGTTTTACAGTTTTATTCTAATGCAGTTTTTTCTTCTTTCTTTCTTTCTTTCTTTCTTTCTTTCTTTCTTTCTTTCTTTCTTTCTTTTGTATATATAATGGAGTTTAATGTTTACGAATTCTACATTACTTCCTTCATTTATTTAATCGATATAACCAACCATTCAGATTTTTAACCATCCATTCCTGTGTGTGTGTGTGTGTGTGTGTGTGTGTGTGTGTGTGTGTGTGTGTGTGTGTGCGTGTGTGTGTGTGTGTGTAATACCTTGTTAAGTCTCGGGTTCAGGTAGTTAGGAAATAGTTGTGAGCTATTTAAAGTATATCATTATTTATAATTGTTTGCATGTCATACCTTAGAAGGATTGAATATAGAGTAAATAAATATATAAACTGATATATATATTTCGTAAAAGATATCTTCCTTTATTTATTTATTTTTTTATTTCCCTCTTCCTCCTCCTCCTCCTCTTCCTCCTCCTCTTCCTTTTCCTCTTCCTTTCCTTTCTCTTCCTTTCATCGGTTTTTCCATTATTTTTTGTGGTTTAATACCCCTTCTCCTCCTCCTCTTCCTGCTCCTCCCCCTCCTCCTCCTCCTCCTCCTCCTCCTCCTCCCCCTCCTCTTCCTTCCCTTCCTTTCATCAGTTTTCTTTCTTTTTACCTCAAGTTCACATTCCTTGCAAGTTTTCCTTCTTTTTCCCTTCCTTTTAAGCACTGGTTTCCCTTGGTCTGAAGCCGCGCAGGTGCTGGGCCGCGGCAGGTGCTGGAAAAGTTAGGCGGGACAGATTATGCTAATGGTCTGGTAGGGTGATTCTGGGGTTAGATACAGGGGCTGGAGTGCTGTGTTGGGGCCTGTTGGAGGGGTGATGTGTGGGGTGTGTTGTCTTGGTTGGGGGCTGTTGGAGAAGTGATGTGTGGGGGTGTGTTGTCTTGGTTGGGGGCTGTTGGAGGGATGATGTGTGGGGGTGTGTTGTCTTGGTTGGGGGACTGTTTGGGGTGTGCTTGGTGGTGGGGCTGTGTTGGGATGGTGTCTGTGTATGGGGAGATGTGTTTAGGGCGTTGTTGGGGGCTGTTAGTGGTGTGTTGGGGCCTGTTAGAGGGGTGATGTGTGGGGGGCTGTGCTGGAGGGGGCTGTTTGGGGGCTGTTAGAGGAAAGAGAATATATCAAACAGTTAAATTTAAACAACCTAACAGATGTATTGAAAACCTCTTAAAGCAAACTAATAGACAATATCCAATATGCATCAGTTTATCAATCTATCCATCTACTTATCTATCTATCTATCTATTAACTTATTCTTAACATAGACCAATAACTCAATATATAACATTAATAAACACTTACTAAGGATGGAGATGGTGGTGGTGGTGGTGGTGGTGCTAGTGGTGGTGGTGGTGGTAGTGGTGGTGGTGGTGTCGAGGTAGTATTTAATAGTGATACAGCGCTTGCCTACGTACAAAGACTTATCATAACACCATCTTTAGTTTGATCTCACTCACTAAACTAAACTTACTATAAAAATTTGTCTTTCTGGGGGAATATTTTTTTTTCATATATGTGTGAATGTGAAATTATTGTTATTGTTATTGTTATTGTTATCATTATTATAAGTCCTCCTCCTCCTCCTCCTCCTCCTCCTCCTCCTCCTCCTCCTCCTATGACAGACTGAGAGATAGATAGATGGATAGAGGGAGAGAGAAAAAAAATAAAGAGAGAAAAAATAGAGAGTGTTGTCCTCACTTATAGCAACACCATCACCATCACCATCACCATCACCACCACCACCACCACCACCACCACCACCACCACCACCACCACCACCACCACCACCACCATGTAACTCCATCTCCTCTTGTCTCGTCCACAAAAAAAGAAAAAAAAATGTATACAGGAAAGAGGAGATGAGAGGGGAGGTTAGGGGGGATAAGGGGAGGGGGAGAAGAGGATAGGGAAGAGGAGGAATAAAGGAAGAGGAAGAGAGGATTGGGAAGAGGAGGAGGAGGAACGTGTGTGTGTGTGTGTGTGTGTGTGTGTGTGTGTGTGTGTGTGTGTGTGTTGTGTGTGTGTGTGTATGGGGTTAGGTGTCAGCCCTAATCCTTTTAAAGAGATTTGGATTCGGTTACGTCACGTTGTTAAAGGGATTGGAGTGTGTGTGTGTGTGTGTGTGTGTGTGTGTGTGTGTGTGTGTGTGGTGTGTGTGTGTGTGTGGTAATTGT
>JAXIVD010009242.1:7500-10000 GCA_036785275.1 Cancer borealis | reverse complement strand
TTGAAGTCTTCCTCGCTGCTGCAAGTTGACATCAAGTGTTGTGAAATGTTGTGTTCTCCTTCAATGTGTATGACATCACTTGGCGCCGCCTCCCCGTACGCACCTGCGGATGTACTGAACATCACGGCGTCCAAAGATGCATCAGGCAGAGCTTCCTCCACCACTTGCACAGCGGGAGAAATTCCGTTTTCTTTAAGTGCTGGTGGAGGAACGTTCTCTGTGAGTGTGGGTGAAGGGAAGGAAAACTTAAGCGTCTTGTCCAGCGTCTCGTCCTCGTCCTCGTCCTCGCTGCTGTACAGGTGACTCCCCGGGCTGAACACCACGTAGCACCTCGACTCGGCTTCCTGGCAGTCCTCGGTGGCCACGGGCTGCAGCAGCTCCCCCTGGATGGAGTGAACGAACAGAGAAAGTGTGTTGTCCAGATCGTAATGGTGTTCTGTGTCCGATGGGTCTTCAGTGTCAGCATCGCTTCTGAGGTTAATGTCCATCTCATAAATTTCGCCATCCGAGTCTGTCCACATATCATCTTGACGGAGGAGACAGTGATCTGAGTCCGAGTCGTCCTCACTCGGGGCGGGGCCTCCATTGGGCTCAGTTCCCGGGTTGTCCCGTCCCGCTAAACGAAAAAATTCCTCGGTGTCTGGCAGGGCGTTGCCTCTAGGCACCTTGGGCGGCCTGCCGTCTCCCCTGGCCGCTTTGCTTGCCCTGCCGCGTGGTTTAGTTGTACTGCTGTGGTAGATGTTAGTCACTTCGCCAGTGAAGAATTGCAATTCGTCTTTTTTGAGAGGGCGGCAGTTCCTGGGCAGCGCGGCATTGGTGGTGCTGGACGAGGAGATGACGGCTACGCGGGACTTGCTGCCGCGCAGTGAGCCGAAGCGAGGCTGTGTGAAGTGGGAAGTCTCGCTCTTCTTGACACGGAGACTTTGAGTGCGCATGAAATTTTCGGTGCCGCCAGCCCCAAAGTATATCATCTCGCTCTCACGCGGTGTGCGCACCTTGCCTGGGCAGACACTCCTCGCAGGAATGGTTGGGATGGGCAGCTTCTTCGCGTGCTTCTCGTGCGACTTGCCACTCTCGCTATTGTCGCTCTCTGACGTGGACGATGACCTTCGACGTTCATTGAGCTTTTTGAATCTATTCACGAGGGCAGCCACGTCTGAGCTGCGACGGTTGTGCCCGTCCTCGTTCTCGTGCCCGTCAAGCTTGTGTTGGATGTCGTCTTGCCGCGCCTCCCCTTCTAAGTCGGCGTCCCGGAGATTGGTGAACTGGTCGATGAGCTGCTCGACCCGCTGCTTGACTGAGGCTGAGGTCTCACCCTGCGGCGGGCTGCTGGCGTCCTGTGGAAAGGTGTCGCTGCTCGGATCAGGAGGCTTCAAACGGTCGATCATCTCATGCACTTTATTATGGTCACTCGACTTCTCGTTGGATTTGTTGTTGTTTTGACAGGCTTCCTCACGCCCCACGTCCTTCGTTATCTCCTCGTACGATAACCTTCTAATGTGCTCTTCTCTGCTGCTTCTATTCTCCTCTTTTTTCTTCTGCTCTTCCTGCTGCTCGTTGAGGAAGCGTTCAGTTTCCTCTCTTTCCTGCTTCTTTTGCTGCTCTTCTTTTTGTGCTTTTTCTCTTTCCACTTTTTCTCGTTCTCTTCTTTCCTCTTCTGCTTTTTCTTGCATCTCGTTTTCGTGTTTTGCCCTTTCTATTTCCTTCCTTGTTTCTTCTTCTTTTTCTCGCTCCCTTCTTTCTTTTTCTTCTCTCTCCTTCATACGTATCTGTAGTTCTACTTTCTCTTTTTCCTTTTTATTTTGTTCTAGATACTCTCTCTCTTTTCTCTTTTCTTCTTCCTCCTTGGCGAACCTTTCTTGCTCTAGTCTTTCTCGTATTTTACTTTCCTCTTCAGCCTTCTTTTTCGCTTCTTTTTCCTTTTCCAAAATTTCTAAAGCCCTCCTCTCTTCCTTTTCCTTTGTCTTTCTCTCTAGTTCCGCTCTTTCTTTCTCTCGGTTTTCTTTTTCTTTCTCCTCTCTGATTCTTTCTTTCTCTTTCTGAACTTTCATTATTTCGGTCTTTTCTCGTAAAATGTTTTGTTCTTCCTCGATCTTTTGCATCTTCTTTGCTTTCTCTTCTTCTTCTCTCTGCATTACTTTTTCCATTTCCTTCCTTCGTCGTCTGCCTTCCTCTTCCCTCCATTCGTCATCACTTGAAGACTCTGAGCTATTCGTCCATGACTGCCGCCGCCAATTGGAGTCAAGCTCCACCTCAAGAGTGACTTTGTTTGGAGACTCGGCGCCTTGTAGGACATCTCCCGTGGCGTGGTCAAGTGGCAGCGTCGGCATCTGCTTCTGTGAATCAGTCGGCGGCGGGCTACGTGGTGACCTTGAGTCATGTCCCAGGTCGTCCTGCTTGCTCTCTTCCGGTAACAGTGTCTCGAACTGCCGCATAAGGTTCTTGACAGAGGCGCTTGAGAAGCTAGTGAGTGAGTGACGAATTTCCTTCTCTGGTGAGA
>JAXIVD010009241.1:12500-15801 GCA_036785275.1 Cancer borealis | reverse complement strand
CTACACGCAATACAAAGACAGTCACTCGTTACAGTAACACTCACACTCACATTATATCACTGTGACTGTATTAAGACTGTATTGTTTTTATTAAAGGAGTTTATGCATAATTGTTTGTGTGTTAAATGTTGCTTGAATAATGAGGTTTCAGGCTGAATGAGTCACGTCAATTTAGCCTCCCTGCTTGCCTGCCTGCCTGCCTGCCTGCCTGCCTGCCTGCCTGCCTGCCTGCCTGCTCTCCGCTGCTCATTGCTTGTCCTGTTTCATTCTCCTTCCATCCTGCGAAGTTTGTTTCCATCTAAATAGGAAGTAAGTCTTGAAAGTGACGCTCTGAACTATATTACCAACAATTTTCTAAAGACTTGTATATTAGTGTTGACATCTGTACAGCATCAACAGTCTTCTAGTACGGTGATAATACATTTACTATCGATTGTCATGATTAGAAAACTACCAATCCTCTGAAATTACCAATCCTTTGAAACTACCAAATCTCGGACAATCACAAAAAGGGACGAAAAAGTCATATATAAACACAAAGTAAGAACACAAAGAGACAATACCAACATTATTGACACATATAATTCAATGGAGATTTCATGAATACACTGAACAGATTCTCTCTTTCTTTCAACTCTCTCTCTCTCTCTCTCTCTCAAACCAGACAGATTCCTTTCTCTCCTTCATCGTCCTTCATCGTCCTTCATTGTCAGTGTAGTCGAGCATACCGTCACATTCTCCTCAGTGTGAAATGCTGCAGAATATACGTTCGAACATCTGCTGCACGTCACCACACACACAAACACACACACACACACACACACACACACACACACACACATTTAATACCCAGCACCACCACCTTTTCTTCCTCCTCCTCCTCCTCCTTCTTCTCCTCCTCCTCTTCAAATAAAATCTACACGTGTTGAAAGGAAAAAATTACCTTCACCGTCTTAGTTCAGTCCGTCCTTAGATCGCCTTTACTTTGCCTTTTCAGAATAACACTCACGCTTCTTACACTGACCAAAAGATTTCAAGCGTGACACACTCTATTTGATGCTGCTTTAGTGCCTGCAGTGATGACAGACTAAATGATATAGAGAAGAAAGAGAGAGAGAGAGAGAGTGAGATAGAAAGAGAGAAAGAGAGTAAAGTTGTGAAAGGAGGGCGTATGAAGGGTGGAAGGCGAAGGCTGAAAATATAAATCTGAAGGGCGTAAAAGTGGAAGGAGATGGGGTGGAGGCGTGAGCTACGGATGTTTGGGAGGATGAGGTGAGGCAGTGTTGTAAGAGTGAGGAGATAGGAAGGAAAGGAGAAGCAGGAGGAGAAAGAGCAGCAGAAGTAGGAGGTGGAGGAGGAGGAGGAGAGAGGAGACTGCTAACGTTCAGTAGAGGAAGTGCAGAAGGAGGAACAAGAAGAGGAGAAGGAGGCGAAGGAGGAGGAGGAGGAAGATGGGAAAGTCGAAAGAGATGAAAAGGAGAGAGAGAGAGAAGGAAAGAGAAAGAGAAAGAGAGAGAGAGTGAGTTGCTACAATATTCGAGGAGGAGAAAGACGAGAGCTAAGGAGTGAGGCGGAAGGAACAATGTGAGTGAGCGAGCGTGGAATGGGAGGGGCTAGGGATGGTGTGTGTGTGTGTGTGTGTGTGTGTGTGTGTGTGTGTGTGTGTGTGTGTGTGTGTGTGTGTGTGTGTGTGTGTGTGTGTTAGAGGGAGTGTAAGAGGGAGAGACTGAAAGAAAGAGATATTTTAAAAAGAATAAGAAAATTTGTTTGAGAAAAGAAAAAAGGAAGGAAGGAAGGAGAGAGGGAGGGAGGGAAGGAGGGAGGGAAAGAGGGAGGGAGGGAAGGAGGGAGGGAGGGTAGAGGAAGATGCATTAAAATAGCAAGAGAACCCAACTGAGCCATGATAAATGATGCATAAGAAAAGAAAGAAGAGAATTAGGAACAAGGAAAGTATTAATGTAAATGACTAGAGGAAGAGGAAGAGGAGGAGGAGGAGGAGGAGGAGGAGGAGGAGGAGGAGGAGGAGGAGGAGGAGGAGGAGGAGGAGGAGGAGGAGGTGTTTTTTCTTCTGCCCCAATCCACGTGCGGCGAAAACAACAACACCAATAACAAAACAATAAAAAAAAATAAAAAAAAATAAATAAATGAAATCTGCAGCAAAATAAATGGACAGAGAAAGAAAAAAAATACATCAACAAAAAAAATAAAAACAAGACAAATAAATTAAATAACAACAAGAAAGTGAAATAAAAAAAAAAAAAATGCACCACCCGTTAAAAAATGGAGGACGATATTCAATAAAAAAAAAGGAAAAAAATAAACAAAACAAGAAAGAAATAATGAATAGACAAACAACGATTGACAGATGAATATTATACTATTTTTATGTGAAGAGAGAGAGAGAGAGAGAGAGAGAGAGAGAGAGAGAGAGAGAGAGAGAGAGAGAGAGAGAGAGAGAGAGAGAGAGATAAAAGGAAAGAGAGAGATAGAGAAAGACAACTCTCTCTCTCTCTTCTCTCTCTCTCTCTCTCTCTCTCTCTCTCTCTCTCTCTCTCTCTCTCTCTCTCTCTCTCTCTCTCTCTAAACTGAAAAAATACTCCCGGGAACTTTATCACCGACGCTGCCAGGAATCTGCGAAATTAGACTCTTAAGAAAAATTACAGTTAAAGGAATTCCTGGTGGTGTCGTTGACTTTGTGGGAAAATGTATCGGAGAAGTTGATTCCAATTGCCTTAAGCTGGACGAAAAATAATGATGATAATAACAATGACAATAATGATCATGAAAATGTGGATGAAGTCTGTGTTTAAGAATAGATCGACAATAACAGAATCAACGAGAACGAGAGGAATAAAGAAGGGAAGAGAAGGATAACAAAGGGGAGAATTGCAGAGAAGTGGAATTTAATCTTGTAGGTATTGAACGTTTTTTTCTTTAACTTGGCTTCATTTATGCTTTGTATTTGTCTCTTTCTATACATTTTCAACGCTTGTGATTATCATTTTCCAACTTCCAGAGAAAGAAGGAAAAAAATACCGAAAAACTCTACGGGTTTCTCTCCCACATTTCACTTACTCGAGACTAATCAATATTTTAATCTGTTGAGTATGCATGTATCCTTCCCGTGTGTGTGTGTGTGTGTGTGTGTGTGTGTGTGTGTGTGTGTGTGTGTGTGTGTGTGTGTGTGTGTGTGTGTGTGTGTGTGTGTGTGTGTATTCGGGGAAGAAACACAAACTGAGGTCGGAAGCCAAACAAACAAACTGAAAAAGAGAGCAGAACAGGTAAATCTGAAACGTGGGAG
>JAXIVD010009241.1:5000-7500 GCA_036785275.1 Cancer borealis | reverse complement strand
TCTATACCTTCCAGCGACGGCGTGAAGGCAAAGGGAGGAAGGGAAGGGAATATGTATTTCAAAAAGGGATATACACTCACTCCAGCCCTTGGTTCACTGGTTCCCTGGTTCACTAGTTCGTTGGTCCACTGGTTCGTTCCCCAGCAGCATCACGGTTCATATTGGTTGATCATTTAGGTGCAAGTTTCCTTATCTTCCTATGATTGAAATGGTATTATACTGAGGCCAAGACGCTTCTCTCTTTCCCTTGCCTCACAGACTGTATCGTTCTGCCCTTCACGCACACGCACACGCACACACACACACACACACGCACACACACACACACACACACGCACACATACACACACACACACACACACACACACACACACACACACACACACACACACACACACATACACACACATACACACACACACACACACACACACACACACACACACACACACACACATCGGTGGCCAGACCTTTTGTGTACCTACGTTCCAGCTTTATTTTGGAGCGTTCAATTCTTGTTTCTTTTTTTTCGCAGCTACATTTTACCTTGATTGGTGCTGCTGCTACTACTACTACTACTACTACTACTACTACTACTACTACTACTACTACTACTACTACTACTACTCTCTTCTATCTCTCCCCTTGCCCTTTCCCCTTACCGTCACTCTATAGAAGAATTAAAGGAAAATACTGTTACCTCCTCCCCTCATTTCCTCCCTCTTTCTTTTCCACCCCTCAATACACCCTCCTCCCTTACCCTCTTCACCCCCCTCCCCCCCCTGCCCCTCCCAGCCACTCTATACATCATTGCGTTGAAATTGGACACTTTTAGTCTTATCTGGTGCTGAGGTTCTCATGGGGGCGCGAAGATTTTCCCTTTTTCCCCCTCCTCCTCCTCTCCTATTTCCCTCTCTCTCTCTCCTCCCTCTCCTTCATTTTACCTTCTACTTGTTACGAACTTATTTCCTATTATCGTGATTTTCTTTTTTCTTTTGTCCTCATGGCTTTATCTCTCTCTTACAGACACACACACACACACACACACACACACACACACACACACACACACACACACACACACACACACACACACACACACACACACACACACACACACACACACACATCATTCATTGTTCCTCGCCTAACCTAACCTAACCTAACCTAACCTCACGCAAGAGTTGAATAAAAAATCCTAACAGCGCCTTTCCTTCAATTAATCGTGAATAATGAAACGAATGAAAAGTGAACAGTCGAACGCTTCCCAAATGAATAAGTGAAAGGCCTCAACCCACACCTGCGCTTGAGAGTTATACATTATTCAGCGTCTTTAAGTGCTGGTGATGGATAGGATTCAAGGATTTCATTGACCTACATCCCTATAACAAGGTAGGATGCAAAGGGGAGTGAGGGAACATGAAGGGAGTGAGGGAACATGAGGTTAGGATGAGGGAAGAGAAGGTGAGGAGAAGGAGGGATTAAAGGAGATGGTAGATGAGGGAGGGAGGGAAGGACAGAGGGAAGGAGAGAAAGAGAAGAGGGAGGGAGAGAGAGGGACGTAATGAGGGGACACTAAGAGAGCGAGGGGACGGAGGGGAGAAATGAAAGAGAGATGAGAAGGGAGGGAATGATGGAGAGGGAAGAAAAAGGGAGAGAGGAAGGGAGGAAAACAATTGACCAAAGAGACAGTTCATCTTTCACTCCATCCATCCATTCTCTCTCTCTCTCTCTCTCTCTCTCTCTCTCTCTCTCTCTCTCTCTCTCTCTCTCTCTCTCTCTCTCTCTCTCTCTCTCTCTCTCGTTGTGTGGTGATCGCATTTTAGGAAATTTTGTGATATTTTTTCCTCCTCCTCCTTCACTCTCCTTATCCTTCTTCCTTCCCTCTTCTTTCCTCCTTACATCCCTCACCATCAACTCATATTTTTCTCGCCTCTCCTCCTCCTCCTCCTCCTCCTCCTCCTCCTCCTCCTCTTCCTCCTCCTCCTCCTCCCCATACACACACCTGCTTCACCTTACCGCCACAGGAAGCCGTTAATAAGGGACAATAATGTTTTCCTAAGGTGTCAAATAAAAACAATGAGCCTTGATGTCACTAAGATTTCTACTATTTCCTCCTCCTCCTCCTCCTCCTCCTCCTCCTCCTCCTCCTCCTCCTCCTCCTCCTCCTCCTCCTCCTCCTCCTCCTGTAGCCAATAATGTCACCCTCGCAGCCTAATACTATCGTCCTTAATTCGCCAACACCCACACAGAATTACCGTCTAATTCCCTTGCCTTTTCTGTCCACCACCACCACCACCACCACCACCCCCACCACCACCACCACCACCACCACCACTACCACTACCTTCCACCTACAATAGCATCTCCCACATTCCACCAAATTCCACTACATTCCACCACATCACCGCATCCCATTCTCAACACCCCAAACATCTCAACTCAACCATCTATTCACACCCATCACCACCACCACCACTCCCACCACCCATTTCGTCCC
>JAXIVD010009241.1:0-2500 GCA_036785275.1 Cancer borealis | reverse complement strand
ACACACACACACACACACACACACACACACACACACACACACCTTCCCCTTACCCTTGAGAACGCCCTCCCTCTCCTCTTCACCCCTCCACCTACTTCCCTCTTCCACCTCTCCTTGCCTCTCCACATCACAAACACATCTGAACTTCCACCTCCACAACCTGCCTTCACTCACCCTCCCTATCCCTCACCCCTCTTTTCCCCTCCCCCCCTCACACACATGAATTCATAACACACTGAAAGTCACATTTGGTCTATTCATAAAACTAACAATTCTTTCCCTTCCTAGTGGCATGTGTTTTTTTTTTTCTCTTTCTCTCTCTCGCTTTCTTTTTCTTCCCTTTTTTTTTTTTTTGAGAGGGATGAAAGTGTTGGATAAGCATCTTTCAATGAATAATTTTGCATCTTCTCCGTTACGTTATTAAGTAGATAGAGTGAACGCTAAAGGGGGGAAGATGATTTTATTTATTTTTGATCATATTATTGTTCTTTCTATCCTTTGATCTTTCTATGTAACATTTTTTTTTTTTGTCTTCGTCTGCTGTTGTTGTTGCTGCATTTTATTTTTATTTTATTTTATTTTGTTTTGTTTTGTTCAAGGTTGTTGTTGTTGTGTTGTTGTTGTTGTTGTTGTTGTTGTTGTTGTTGTTTTTTCCGCGTGTGTTGTCGTGTTTAAGTTTTATCGATATTTTATTGCCAGAGTTCAGGTTGGTTCTCTCTCTCTCTCTCTCTCTCTCTCTCTCTCTCTCTCTCTCTCTCTCTCTCTCTCTCTCTCTCTCTCTCTCTCTCTCTCTCTCTCTCTCTCTCTCTCTCTCTCTCTCTCTCTCTCTCTCTCTCGTTAATCGGTTCCAGACACTTTTTTTCCTTCCCTCAAGATATATTTTTCCTCCCTTCCCCCTTTTCACACATCCAAACATTTTTTTCCCCATTTTTCTCCTTCTTTAGTTTTCATGTTTGTCTCCCACAGAAAGAGAGGAAGAAAAAAATCCTTCACTGTTTTATTTTTCCCGCGAGAGGGCTTGGAGGGAGAGAGGGAGGGAGGGAGGGAAGGGAGGTGAGAGAAGGTAAGGGAGGGAGGTGAGGTGTGAGGTTCCTGCCGTCTACCTTGTACAAGTCTATTATTTTGCGTCGTTTCTGTGCTGGACATGTAGCAAGTTGACGAAGCATGACCCTTTGAGCCCACTTTACCAGCCCTGCCGCCCCCCTCACCCTCTTACCTGGCCGACCCTACTTGACGCGCGTGTTACCGTGTTTAACGCCAATTCTCTTCTCTTCCCTTCCCTCCACGTGCCCCTGACAGCCTTCCTTCCCTCACCTTATCGCCACTTACTGTACTTTACGCCTCGTGATAATGATCTGATTTTAACGTGATTTCTTTAACCTTCCTGCATTACCGGCGGCTTTCACACGCCCTCATCTCACTTATTCACACCCTTGGGACCTTCCATCACTCCCTGGCCCTTCCCTTCCCCTCCCTTCACACCCTCCACCTCTCCCTTACACCCTGGTAACCTGAATCATATCTTAGCCCTTCCTCTACTCCCTTGGTCACACACACACACTCATGGTTTCTCCGTATCGCATATCTACACTTTTCCTACTTTCTCTATCATGCATCTTGCTCCTTCGGTCTTTCCCTCCTTGGGCCCTTCTTGGCACGGTACAGCCCCTCCCTCACCCAGCCCCGCAGCGGTGAGTGCAAGCAGCGTCTCCCTTGGTCCCAACACGGCGCCACATCAGCATTCATTGGCACTTCCGCCTTCCTCCCTCCTGATCCACTCTCGGAATTAATTCCTCTCCCCAGATGACCCTCGCTCCTCCTCTGTGTATATACAGATAACGCTTCCCTCGCTCCCCTTTCATATCACTCTCATCTTGCATACATTTATATGGGTTCCTCCTCCTCCTCCTCCTGCAAGTGGCACTGCTAAACGTTTTGTCTTGGAGGGGGATGATATTTTTACTGGCCATGACGAGGCTCTTTTCTTCCCCGGCTGATAGCATGGCATCGACCACGGGGCACGACGGTTTGATTCATTGACAATCCATTACTATGATTGAGGCGACGTTTACTACAGTCTCTCCCGGCACACTAACGCCCATGCTGAGGCAACGCGTACGACTTGCCTTCTCCCTTCAGTGTCGATGTAATGTCCACGTAGCGCGTTGGATTCTTCTTGCCACACCACGCCACGCCACGCCACGCCACGCCACGCCACGCCACGCCACGCCACGCCACGCCACGCCACGCCACGCCACGCCACGCCACCGCCACGCCACGCCACGCCTCACCCTCATCACGGTCGCCTGGAACGTGCCTCGCCAGATTCTTTTTTTTCCAGTTCTCGAAATAATGCTCCTCATTGTGCAGGGAGCCATTAGATGCGAAGAGAGGAAAAAAAAAGTAAGAAAGAAAAAATGGTCCTATCTGAATGGAACATTGTCCAGGGAAAGGAAGACTGCCATTGAGAGGGAGCGCCGCCCCCTAACCAACCTTACTG